>CATIWC010003380.1:0-65880 GCA_948472305.1 Vicia faba
ATATATATATATATATATATATATATATATATTGGGAATCAAATTAATGCATGAGTAAGTGTTTTTAACTTACTCCACCATTTTAGCCTTTAAGTTAGATTTAACCTAATGGTTAAAAATTATAATTCAAATTAACCAATCCATTAAAACCAATTTAAAGGCTAAGTTGGTGGAAAATATATATTAAACACACTCAAATTTTTCTATTTGGAAACGACAGAAATATCCTTTAAAAACAAAAATTAAGAAACATATTTTCTCATTATTACTTTCTTATAATTATTTTTTTTAAAGTGAGTAATATAAATAAATTTAAATACTCGAAATCAGAGCAGGAAGATTACAATTGTTTAAATTAAGTGGCAAACGACTTTTTTCTTAACATGTGTAGAAAATTTAAACATTATACAATTTTAAATTATATATTTTTTCCATATTTAAAAGTTCTTTTAACTTCAGTTCACACCTTTAAAGAATATTCTGAAATTCCTAGTTTGCTTAATTTATAAAATTTGTCATTTATGTTAAATATTAACTAACTAAATGAATGAAATAACATTGAATGTGTCACGAGGAAATTTAAACTACTTGACATTAATATGATATACTAAATCATCAAAATGCATATTTTAGACTTTTCCTTACACGGCACTTAATTTATAAAAAATTAACAATTTTAAGATCTAAAAACATATTGATCATTAGTATAAACAAAACAATTTTTTAGAAAACTTTAATGCTTGATTTATGTGATAGGTAAACCATTATAAATCTTAAGATTATATGCATTAAATTGATAAAAGACTAACAAAATTCTTGGACTAAAGTTTAAAAACATAAAAACAATTACAAAAGTATGGTTCATACTCGGACATGAGAAAGAAACACATTGCCCTATTATGTTCCCCTCTAAATATCAAACACTAGAGCAAATATTCTAGTCTTAAAAATAACAACAACTAAAAAAGATAAAATTTTCACAATTTAAAAATAGATCACACCCATCATTACAAAGAAAAATCATGAATAAAACACATACAAAATTAAAGAAACAAATATCAAATCTTTAATTGAAAGAATGTGAAGATCATTGGGGAGGCTTTTGTTGCATTGGGTTTTAACAGGTGAAGAAGATATAGTGAAAAATAAAATAACTTGAAAACCTAAGAAGTGGTTTAGTGTTTGTTTCATTGATTTAATACTATATCTTCTTTACTTGTGAAATACCAAATTCTTCAATTTTAACGTTTTAAAAGCTTACCTAATAATTTTTGTTGAATGATCTTTGGGTACCAAAAGGAATTTTATATAGTCAATTATATTATATGGAGGAAAATTAATTTTGCATGTGAATTTTATGTAGTGAATATTTTTAGGATTGTAAAATGGGTATTAATAAACTTCTCTATATTCATGGACAATGACACTTTTTTTAGAAATATCAGTTTGGAAATAAACAAGGAGTTATAGTTTAGTAATTTGTAAGATTAAATTAAGGATTAATGGCTATGCATTGACAGTGTAGAATAATTTTACATTTTCATTCAATAAAATTCCAACAATATGCAAATGTCATTAAATTTTTTTAAAATAAAAGAGTGTTTAATTGAATACATAGTGGTGATTGGTTGACAATGTATAAAAATTATACAATGTCAGTGCATCGCCCCTTTTCTCTTAAATTAAAAATAATAGCTACTTATATTCTTATGGAATTCGAAAAAGGTAAGATTAGTACTTTTAATTAAAATAAAAATAAACTTTTCTTAAATAATTAGAAACACAAGACATCATAGTCGGGAACAAAGTTTAGACAAAAAAATAGTTATTCATCAAGGATTTTTATCAGTATTAATATATAATTTATAAAAAAGTTATTATAAAAAATAAAGTAATATTTATTGAAAAACTCATATTTTTTTAAATAAAATTTTATTCTTTATTAAGATTATAATCATATACCGCGTTTCTACACAAGTTTTATTTTTTCTATATATCACAGTTAAGACACACACACAAATAAATAAATATATATATATATATATATATATATATATATATATATATATATATATATATATATATATATATATATATATATATATATATATATATATATATATATTGTTCGCTAAAGATTTTGATGATACAGTTCGAAACGAAGCAAGTTGGATGTTTCGTTGGAATAAAGCAAGATGTCATGTTTCGAAATGGTAGAAGCAGTGCTTCGAATGGGAATACCAAAGCTCAGAGCTTCGAGTGACAGTTATGGGGGATATATTCAAAGAAGTCTCGAAATGGTAACAAGGCTGTGTCCAAGAAATGAGTTCAAATGGAAGAGTGCCAAAACATTTGAAATTCAAACGCAAGCGAGATGTTCGAAATTTAAAATATATGCGCTGGAGCATTCGAAGACGCGTGGAAGCTAGAGAGGGGCATTGCTTTGCATGTTCTGAACGTGGCAGAGTCTTATAGCAAGACCGTTATGGTCGAAGTAGTATAAATAGAAGTCTTAGCGTTTGGATTTCGTGTGTCATATCTATTGTACAAAATTCAGTAAACATTCAAAATACCACATGGCTAGGGAAACGAATGCTCGAACAATGTACGTATGATAACACCAAATATTTATGATTAAGAAAAACTCTTAATCATGTCTAGTTTATCCTCTATCTTCATGTCAATGTCATTCAAAAGCCTTTACATTAAAATCTTTTCCATTCAAAGTCATTTGCTGATTCCTTGCATTTAAAAGTCTTTCCCTCTATTCCGAATACTTTACATTTAAGAAATTCTTATACCTTTTATGCTGTTATCTTCATGTTTTTATCATTCGAATATCCTTTTCATCCAAAGTCATTTTACTGATTTTTGGCATTTAAACGCTCTTTCTATTTCGAACCTTTTACATTCCAGAAACGCTTTTACATTACATGCTTTTATACTTCGAAGTTATTTACTTGTCTTTTTGCAGTTTTACATGTCTTTACAATTGAACCTTTATTCATGCAATTTAATTTCGCGCGTATTTACTTGATCATGTCATTAGATCTTTAATAGAGTAATCGAAGTAAGTCGAAACACCTACACAACAATCTAAACACCAAACATGAATATCAGTTCTACCATGAGAATTATCCAAATGACCAATACACCATAGGATCAATCTAGTCGATCCTGCAAGTTACCAGAGAGATTAAATAACAGTCATTAAGATTATTTGATAGTTTGGAGGACTAGCGGTTGTTTACCAGAAATAACTATAAATAAATTGGCACACCCGGTGGGACCGTCATTGGTCATTACGAAATTTAGAACAAAGTAAAAATTGTTGAGACATAACCATTGTAGAAATATTGTCTGAGTGATAAGTTTGTTGTTATATGAACCTTAGAAGTGGTAGAATAACCAATAGCAACCAACCCTTACCCAGAAGAAAACGTTTAAACAAGATGTCTAATTCTGACAATCAACAAGGGGAACAGAATATCCCACATACAACAGGCACTAATATCTCCGCCTCGATGGGAATATCTAATGTGATCCCTTCGAACGCACAGTCTGTTGCATCTTCTACCAGTAGTGTAGCCACTAATGGAACAAGTGGCATATCAACTAACAATTCGATCCTAGGAAATACTGGAACCATTGGTTATCCTGGGGGATTTGTCCCACCCCCAGGAACACAAACCCATTTCGCCACCCCACTAACTAGACCACCCGGTTTCGATGGTAACAGAAACAGAAATTCCTCTTATAGAATGCCAACATCTTTTATGGCAGGCTTACACAATTCCACATCGAATTCATCACCACAATTAGGGTCTGGGTCTGGGGCAAATCAATTTATGACAAATAACCAAGGGTCAGTGGGTTATAGTGCAATGCCTATCTTAACCACAGAAAATCAGTTGGCCTTTAGGCAATTAATGGATGACAGTAACCATAATATGATAGGAGTGTTAGCACAAACTATGCAGGAAATCTTTGCCCCAATAGTACAAAATGTAACTGTGACAAACAGAGAAAACGCAGATAACATGAGTCGAATAGCAGATTTTTTCACTCCCCCAGAAAGGTGTAGGCAGAATCAGGCGGGAGTTCGAGCAAACGTACCTATTATAGAACAAGTTTCTAACGACCCACCCTATAGACCAGCCAGAGAGGAGGTCAATTTGGGGGCAAGGGCACAAAGGTTAGAAGCCCCAATGATTCAAGGCCCACAAAGGAAAATTATGGAACCAGGGGCAAGGGTCGAAAGGCTAGAAGTCCCAGAGTTTCGAGAAGAACAACCTAGAGGAGTTGTCTTGGTGGGTCGAAATCAAGATGTTGATGCAGTCGTTCATAGAATTCGAAACGATAACATCTTGGCAGAAAATAATTTAACCACCATGATAGAGAGAATCATGGCCCAGAATGGCCTCAACACAGGAATTAGAAGGCCAAATTATGCCTCTCCTATATTAGATTGCATAATGCACACTGATTTACCAAGGGGATATAAAGTCCCTAAGTTTACAAAGTTTGCTGGGGATACCAATGAATCAACAGTCGAACACATAGTAAGGTATCTAACCGAAGCAGGAGATATAGCGAATAATGAAGACCTTAGGATCAAATATTTCCCAAGTTCCCTAACTAAGAACGCTTTCACATGGTTTACCACTTTACCTCCTGGGTCCATAGATACTTGGGCTCTGTTGGAGAGATTATTCCATGAACAGTTCTACATGGGACAATCTAAAATAAGTCTGAAGGAACTAGCTAGTGTCAAGAGGAAGTTTACTGAACCCATAGATGATTATCTGAATAGATTCAGGATCTTGAAATCTAGATGTTTTACAGTAGTTCCTGAACATGAGTTAGTCGAAATGGCCGCTGGCGGCCTGGATTACTCTATTTGAAAGAAATTAGACACTCAATACTTGAGGGATATGGCTCAATTAGCCGATAGGGTTCAACAGGTCGAAAGGCTAAAAGCCGAAAAGGCCAGAGTTTTTAAAAATAACAAGAAGGAAAGGGTCTCCTATGTTGGAACTGAGGAAACAGAAGATTATCCTGAATTCGAATTTGAAGAGGTCGAAATCGACCTCGCTGAATTAAAACAGGCACCACCTTACTCCTGCAAATTATTAGTTCCCACAAAAGGGAAAGAAATTGTTGAAAATGAGAAAAGTGACAAATTCCCAAAGAAGGTTTATACCTTCGATGTAACTAAGTGTGACGAGATTTTTGATTTACTTGTCAAAGATGGCCAACTCATTGTGCCATCAAATGTCAAAATACCTCCTTTAGATCAAATGAAGAAAAGAGGATTTTGCAAGTATCATAGTTTCCTAGGCCACAAAACCTCACAGTGTTTTCTTTTCAGGGACCTAATTCAGAATGCAATTAAAGATGGCAGACTGAAATTCGCTGATAAAGCAAAAATGAAAGTAGATGAAGATCCTTTGGATGTCGCAGACACCAATTACTCCGAGCCTGCATGCATTGGGGAAATTAACATGGTGGAAGCTGATCAAAATGACGCTCCAGTAGGAGAGAAAGGTACTGAAAATGAAAGTTGGGTGTTAGTCGAAGTCGACAAGGGGGTCACTGAAGACGTCCACAAGCAACCAGAGACTTCGATCGAAGCAGCATCTTTAGATGTTGCAAAAGAAATCCAGGCTACTGAAGGCTAGGAAAACCAAAAGCAAGAGTTGACACAGGTTACTGAAGGCCTGAGGCTAGAATTGGAGAAAGTCCAGATCACGAAGCCAACCTCCCCTCAGAATGAAATATGGGATACTTTGGGGGAGCCCAGTGGAAAGTTTGACTACTTGGTCAAGTATTCTGCCCCAGAGAGTTCAAAAATCCAAATTGAAGATATAAAACCTACAGGATGGGGAGATGATGACACTAAAGGGGAGGATGTCGATGTAAACATGGTGGATATGGAGAGACCTCGTTCTGAAATGGAGGAGGTGGAGAGATACTTAGAAAAAGAAAAGTATAAAATGGAGGATAATTATGCTTGGGATGCTAGTCTTAAGGATTACCTCATGATGTGCCACAAAGGAGATACGGGAATGGTACTATGCCCTAGGTGCAACATCCTTTGCAACCAGAGAATTGCTGCAAACTTCGAGAGGGTACAAAGGGCACGAACTGGCATCAACTGGCGCCAGGATAACCAGTTATTCAGGTGTTATCCTAAAGCTGGAGAAAGTTTGTTGGAATTTGTGCTTCGCTGTTACAAAGGGGCAACCAAATGTTTGATATGCCCAAGGTGTTCTGCTGTGTATGATCAAAGCATGGCCAGAGCCTTCGAAACAATCCCTTTCGCCCCGTGCTGGAACCACCAAGAGACTGGTCAAATGGGCCAGCGTTTCGATAACAAATACGATCAACGAAGGCCTGATAGTCCTCATCCCAAGGGCGCTCGAAGAGTGACGTTCAAAATTCCTGCTGAAATACCAACAGACAAATGGCTGCAAGTCAGAACTGACAAAGGCAAAGACAAATGGAGAAACAATGAACGAAACGCACACCATGCTATGACATATAGAAGGCAGTTCAACATAGCGAAGAGGGAAGAAGTGAGATTAGAGAACTACAAAGGAAGAAACCCCATGTCAAGATCTCAATGGCGAAGGCAACAGAGAATTAGAAAGGCTGAAAGGGAAGCTGTGGCCAATAAAGGAGCAACTTCAATAAAAAACCAAGGTGAATCCAGCACCAACAAACCCACACCAAATACTCAAACTGAAGACAAACCCCCAGTTAGTAGGAGACTCTTCTCTGAAGAAAAACCAAAAGAATCAAAGGAATACACCCCAGGTCCAGAAGAAGACGAAGATATGCTAACGGACAACTTCGAATCAGAGGGGGAGTCTTCGCTCAATATCAATTGCAACGTGGTATCTGTGCTTCCTTGTGAGTTTGGACAGGAAACTGAAATTGACGAGTATGAGGAAGAAGATACCATAGATCTGATGAAGCATAGGCCTGTGTGTTACTACGTGATGGATAATGGAGCTGTCGAGGAGCAGAATGCGTTCTTCAAGCGTCCAGAACCAGCTATGAAAAATCATCTGAAGCCATTATTTATTCGGGCAAAGGTTGGTGCCCATGGTGTAAATAAGGTTCTAGTGGATGGGGGCGCTGCAGTTAACTTAATACCCCATTTCATGCTGAAAAGGTTAGAAATACGCGAAGGAGACATCAAACCACACAACATGGTTCTATCCAATTATGAAGGAAAAGTAGGCAAAACATTGGGGGTGGTTCAATTGGACTTGACGATAGGCTCAAGCTATAGGCCCACCATGTTCATGGTGATCGAAGCCAAGGCCAACTACAACTTGTTGCTGGGAAGAGAGTGGATACATGGCGTAGGAGCAGTTCCTTCGTCAATGCACCAGCGATTAGTTTTATGGAGAGAAGATGGGATCGTGGAAAACATTGAAGCGGACCAGAGTTGCTTCATGTCAGCAGTCAACTTAGTTGACAAGAGGAATTATGACAAACATCTGGCAAAGATTGCTCCTTGTGTCCCAAATGATGAAATCAACGAAACCAGGAACGCACACTACTATATGACCCTTCGCCATGATGGCATATATTGGGATAGAAGAATAGTCAGTGAAGATGAAGGAGTCGAAGGTACTATACAAAGACGGCCAGCAGGCTGGGAATTCGACAACCTTGCTCATGACTGAGTCCTCCTTTTTCGAAAGGATTTCGGCCTATATGGCTGAGAACGAATCAAAGGCGGCCTTAGAGGCTGAAATATATAAACTGGCTGTAAAGGTGAACGAAATAAATGGGAGTAGCTCGAAAGACTCACCCTTTGAAGAATTCGAAATAGATCAAAGGTTGGACGCCATCTATGATAAAGAACCCTTAGGCTTCGAGAGAGACCCCATAGACTCAAGTGCCAAAATGTTGGCGCAGGATCCACTCGAAGAAGTGAATTTAGGGGATGAGAACACAAAAAGAATAACCTACATAAGTGCAAAACTTGATCCAGGCCTCAAGCAGGAAGTGATCGAAGTCCTCAAGAAAAACAAAGATTGCTTCGCATGGGACTATGATGAAATGCCTGGTTTAAAGAGGGAGTTAGTGGAACATAGACTTCCAATCAAGGATGGCAAGCAGCCCATCAAGCAAACTCCTAGAAGATTCGCACCAGCGGTTCTCACAAAGATCAAAGCTGAGATCGAAAGGTTGTTGCGCTGCAGATTCATCAGAACCACAAGGTATGTCGAATGGTTAGCAAATATAGTGCCTGTTATTAAGAAAAATGGCTCTCTGAGAATCTGCATAGATTTTAGGGATTTAAATACTGCAACCCCTAAAGATGAGTACTCCATGCCTATGGCAGAAATGTTGGTAGACTCTGCTGCAGGATTTGAATATTTGAGTATGCTAGATGGATACTCTGGTTACAATCAGATTTTTATTGCTGAAGAAGATGTTGCCAAGACAGCATTTCGTTGCCCAGGAGCCTTAGGCACCTACGAATGGGTGGTGATGCCTTTTGGTTTGAAAAATGCTGGGGCAACTTATCAAAGGGCAATGAATTCGATTTTCCATGATTTCATTGAAACTTTTATGCAGGTGTATATTGATGATATAGTCATCAAATCTATATCTGCAGAAACCCATTTGCATCATTTGAGCCAATCATTCGAACGAATGAGAAAACATGGCTTAAAGATGAATCCCCTTAAATGTGCATTTTTTATGCAGGCTGGAGATTTCCTTGGCTTTGTGGTTCACAAAAAAGGAATTGAGATCAACCAAAATAAAACCAAAGCCATAATGGAGACGAAAGCACCTACGTCAAAAAGGGAGCTGCAATCTTTGCTAGGGAAGATTAACTTTCTCAGAAGGTTCATTTTGAATCTGAGTGGAAGAACCCAAGCTTTCTCTCCGTTGCTTCGTTTGAAGCAAGGCCAAGCCTTCGAGTGGAACGAATCCCATTAGGAGGCATTTGACAAGATAAAAAGATATCTCTCTCAGCCTCCCATCTTGTCTCCACCTTCATGGGGAAAGCCCATGAGATTGTACATATCTGCCTCTGAAGTTAGTATAGGTAGTATGTTAGCGCAAGAAGATAGCAATGGCATCGAAAGAGCCATATACTATTTAAGTAGAGTATTGAATGATGCAGAGACTAGATATAGCAATATAGAAAAGCTATGTCTCTGTTTGTACTTTTCTTGTATGAAACTTAAGTATTATATAAAGCCTGTTGATGTTTATGTTTCATCTCATTTCGATGTTATTAAACATATGCTTTTGAAACCAATAATGCATAGTAGAGTTGGTAAATGGGCTTTAGCCTTAACAGAATATTCTTTGACTTTCATGCCTTTAAAAGCTGTGAAAGGCCAAGTGATTTCTGATTTCATTGTGGACCATTCATTGGTTGATCAGACTGTCATGAGTTATGTTGAAATGCAACCATGGAAATTATACTTTGATGGTTCGACCCACAGGAATGGAAGTGGTGTTGGGGTCCTTATAATTTCTCCTGAAGGAATTCCAACAAAATTCAAGTATAAATTAGATGGTCCTCGTTGCTCGAACAACGAAGCTGAGTATGAAGCGCTTATTGTTGGACTTGAAGCTTTGTTGGAATTGGGGGCAACTAGAGTCGAAATTAAAGGAGACTCAGAGTTAGTGGTCAAGCAAATAACAAAGGAGTACAAATGCATAAAGGAAAATCTGATGATATACTTCGTCATAGTTAACAGGCTACTTAGGAAATTCGAATACATGGATATTCAACATATACCAAGAATAGAAAACCAAGAAGCAAATGACTTAGCACAGTTGGCTTCAGGTTATAAAGTTTCTGCCAAAAACTTTGAGGATCTGGTCGAATTAAGAGGTAGAGTTATGGCTACTAGATTCATACCATAAGATCTAGACAGTATAAAGTTAGGGTATGCTGAGAAACAGGGATTCGAAGTGCTAGCCATAGACACCTTATCAGATGCAGATTGGCGAAGTCCACTTGTGAGCTATTTAACAAATCCAACTTTGAATGTTGATAGGAAGATAAAATATAGAGCATTATCATATGTCCTAATGGGAAATGAATTGTTCAAAAAGACTCAAGAAGGCGTATTACTGAAATGCCTAGGAGAAAGTGAGGCATACTTAGCATTGTCAGAAGTCCACAATGGGGCATGTGGGGCACATCAAGCAGGTCATAAAATGAAATGGTTGTTATTTCGATATGGCATGTATTGGCCCAGCATGCTCAAAGATTGTATAGACTTTGCTAAAGGTTGTGAAGAATGTCAGAAACATGCATGGATTCAACATGCCCCTGCAAGTGAGTTGCATTCAATCATTAAACCATGGCCCTTCAGAGGATGGGCATTGGATTTAATAGGAGAAATAAATCCTGATTCGTCTAAAGGACAGAAATACATCTTGGTAGGAATAGATTATTTTACCAAGTGGATCGAAGCAATACCATTAATAGTTGCTGATCAAGAGGCTATTATTGAGTTCATACAGAAACAAATTATCTATAGGTTCGGATTGCCAGAAAGCATAACCACAGACCAAGGTTCTGTGTTTACTGGTAGGAAGATGCAAGAGTTTGCTCAAGAAATGGGGTTTAGATTACTGACATCAACGCCATATTATGCTCAAGCAAATGGTCAGGTCGAAGCAGCTAATAAAGTGATAATAGGGTTAATCAAGAAACATATTGGTAAAAAGACAAGGAACTGGCACAAAACTTTAGACCAAATACTATGGGCCTGTAGAATATCTCCTAAAGAAGCTACTAAAACCACGCCTTTCCAACTCACATTTGGTCATGATGCAGTTCTGCCAGTAGAAATTCATCTACAATCAGTTCGAATTCAAAGACAAAACGAAATTCCAGCTGCATTATATTGGGAAATGATGATGAATGAGTTAGTTGAGTTGGATGAAGTTAGATTGCATGCATTGGAAATCCTGATGAGACAAAAGGAAATGGTAGCAAGGGCATATAACAAAAGGGTGAAAGGGAAAGCATTCACTATTAATGACTTAGTCTGGAAAGTCATATTGCCCATGGACAAGAAAAATAAAACATTAGGTAAATGGTCACCTCATTGGGAAGAACCTTTTCGAATAGTAAAGATGTTTTCAAGCAATGCATACGAAATCGAAGAGTTGGCTGATGATAAGCGAATCCTAAAGGTTAATGGGAAATATTTAAAGAAATATAAGCCACGCCTACAGGAGATTCGAATAATAACAACGTAGTCAAAACATCATAAAGGAATGCCAAAATGGTAATATGGGATTGCCAAAATGGCGCTGTTCAGATATTACAGACCAAAACCAAATTACAAAACTAATTAAAACTAAGATTTAAAAATAGACATTATTCTTCAATCTGTTAAAGGTACTTCGAAAAGACTCAGGCCTTTGTTGAGTAAAACGTCTTTCTCCCTCTAAGCTAGCCACTTCTCCTTTGAGTTGTTCTGCGGTTTCCATTTCTGCAAGTCTTTTGTTGAGAAGCTCTTCGAATTGGTTGCCAGCAGTATTGGTTTCATAGGCTAATTGTTGTTCTTGAGCCTCCTTAACCTTCTGTTGAAGTTCCTGAATTTGCCTTTCCCAGAGAAGGATGGACTCACCTCGAGCTTCATAGTCAGTTTTTACTTGCTTTAGATGCATGGCTTGATCTTCAGCTTCTTGAGAGAGCTTCAAAGCCTGCTCATAAGCAACGTCCATTGCAGTTCGTTTTTCTTGGACCTTTCTGGTAGCAAATTCATCTTGGAGAAGACACCCAGTCATGTTGTCTAACAGAGATTGAAGATCGAATAAGATAGTGCTAACTGGCAAAGAGCAGGTAGCGAGGTTGACTTGTGTAAGTAGCTCCTTCATAGTGTAGCAAGCTGTACTATCCTGTTTGAGCACTTCGAACAAGTCCACATCAAGGATTGTTCTCCTAATTCAGTTAAGGAGTACAATTCTATCATCTGTGGGCAACGGATTGCTAGTCGAACTAGTGCCAGCCCTAGAAAGGGGAATATCCCTTTGAGCTAGCTTCGCCTTCATGTACCCAATTGGGTCATTTCGTCTTAGGAGAGCTAGCTCCTCTTCAGTCATTCGAGCCTGAGACGATTGAGGAAGTTCCACACGCAAGGGAGTCATATCCATTTCGACTTCCATGGGTTTATTGGTCGCGTCCCCGTCGCCTTCACTCGTTTCCCGCTCATTGCCTTCTTCATTATCAACCAGATCCACCACTTCGATATCATCGTTTTCACTGCTATTTGCATCTGACTCTGTTCCAGCAGTCGAACCATCATGGGCATCTTCTTCCTCAGACCCTTCCTCTGCAGATTCTTCGTTTCCTTGATCAGAATCAGCCTTCTCTCCTTCAGCATGAATGTCCTTTGGATTATCTTGAAGGGTTTCAAGAGGGGACTTTTGAAGAGAAGTTTTTTGTAAAGTCTCTGCAGATTCATGAAGCGTTGCTTCATTTGTTTCTTTCATAGGGGGAGAAGTACGCTGGTCATCTTGCTGCTCTGAAGCCCCAGTCAGAACCGCCATGTTGGAGGATCCTTTGTTCTGTACCAGGTTACTAGAGTCCCCTTGAGGAGAAGAGTTGATGGGAGCAGCAGTTTTCGATGGAGAAGTCGAAGTGGTAAGAGCTGGGTTCAAAATGTCCTACAGAGGCAAAGAATATTAAGAGCATGCACCAAGGTAATGAATAATTATTTTGTTAAAAATTAGAGTTCAATTTACCCGTGGACTCTCAGAAGAGAGGTTGCTATCTATATGTTCCAACATTACGTTGGAGGTCGAAGGTGGATTTTTGGATTTAGTTGAAGGAGCAGCATCTCTGGAATCGAGTCCAGAGATACCAGTTGGTGCAACACTTTTGGAAATTTCCTTCTTCTGCTTCTTCTTTGAAGCAGCCGGTGAATTCCCTCCAGCATTGGGATCCTTCCCAGTAGTGTTTGTTTTTCTTTTCTTTGGAGTGGTTGGTGGGAGTTTATTAGTCTGAAAAGATTTAAACATGAGTTAGATCCAAATCATGAAACATTAGTGTGTTCGAAACATCAAGGCTAATTGATTACCTGTGGAGTTGGAACAGTGGTTATTACTGGTGTTGTTGTTGTTGTTGCAGCAGTTGTTGTTGGTTTGGATAGAGTCACATTATCAATGGTTTCGACAGATGCTTGGGAGGCGCTTCCCTCTTTAGACTTTGAAGCAGCAGTCTTTATCCTGATGGCTGAAAATCGAAACAATTAAGGCAAAAGTTAAAAATGTAGAATTTGAGAAAGATTTGGGATTTTCCCAAGCATTCGCACCTGCACCTTGATCAGATTTAATCGACATGGCAGAAAGGTCATAGCGAAGATGTCCTGGGAAATCATGGAGCCAATGACGAGCCCATGTCACAGTCTCAGATGGCTTTGGTTTCTTTTGAAGATATTTGAACATTTCTTTGCAAGTGAACCACCAAGGGTACGGAGGAAACCAAGCCAGAGCCAGTTCTGAGGTAGGCAATCTAGGAAATTTAGGTGGATGCATTTTGAATGCCAACCTATACATATCCTCAGGTGACAACCCTGAAGGAAGTTTGAGTTTAGAAATTTTTCTGTAAATTTTTCCTTCAAAGTCTTAGCAGCTTGATGCACAGTGGATTCCAAGGGTGTGGGATCATAGGTGGTTTCGAAATAATTTTGAAAAGCCCTAATCTCTTTGGCATGAGTGAACATACCTTTTCTGGAGTGTACCTGCACATCAAACGCATCAGTTAGTTTCTGTTGAATAGAAAAGGTATCGAACATACAAGATTGGTAGAACTTTGTCCACCATTCCAGAAAACCCTTTGTTGTGAGGTGTGTAGGTTCGAAAGATATTAGTTCAAAGTGGGCGAAGCCTTGATATTGTTCCTGTTGTAGTTTGTCTTCTCTTGCCTTGAAGGTTCGCCCAGAGGTGATGGCACTTTCTGTTTGGAACAAGGGTTCAGGGATTAGTTGGCATAGGCCAAATTGTCTAGAAACAAAATTGGGTTGATAAGCAAAAAGGAAGATTTGGTTCTTAGCAGGAGTGATTCGTGAGGAGATTAATCTGGGAAGCAAAAAGGCTTTCCAAATATCTTGAATTTCCTTGCTCTTAACTGCTTCTGAGAGAGCCATGGTGAACCACGATGGCCCATGAGTCCTTGAGGCAAAGGGCACCATGGTCTCTTCAAATTTGTGTATCTTGGAGAAGATCATTATGTATTTTGAGAAGAGAACTTTAAAGTCATCTTTGTCATCGTTTGGGGTAAGTCTTCGCAGCCTAGTACCTTCAATGATTATGTCCGTTATCTCCGGATCTTGTTCCACAATAGTATTAGTAGTTGATAGTGAAGGTTCAAACATGGCATTAAGCCATAACTGGAGTAACCAGAAGGGGCCAGCTAGCAGGATGTTCTTGGGAGTGTGATATTTCAAACTCGAAACCGCTGATCTTAAACTTTCGTAGAGATCAACAAGTAACAGTTCGCTTAAACACACCCTCCGATTCTCATGTAAATCTCTAGCTAGAGGGATGAACCTGCTGGCTACCTGTAGGGACCTGCTGCAGAATACATACCTTGATAACCATAAGGTAAGGAAAGTAATGTGTTCCACATCCGACACACTATCTCCTTCAGTGTGGTAGTGGCTAATGAACTTTGAAAAGCTGGCTAATTTGACTTCAAAGTCAATAATGCTCGAGTGCTCTTCATTGTCAGGAATGTATGTTTCTCCTACTGGTGACAAACCAGTAATGGCTGCTATGTCAAAAAAGGTGGGTGTAATCATTCCTCCAGGGAGGTGGAAGGTGTTGTAGGTACTGTCCCAGAAATATAAGGACGCAAATAATAATGGATGGCCATAGGTGAAGCCTGGTTTCGATAATTTAATCAAGTTGTAAATGCCTAATTCCTCCTATTGCTGGGATTTCTTGGCTTCTACTTTGGTAAACCAGTTGTGGTAAGCTGTGTCAGAGGTGGGACAGGATCGAAATGGTTTAAAGTTACACTTTACATAATCTAGCACAAAAGGGTCCTTTGGGGGAATGATTGGAGTTTCCACGGTTGTCGAATCAGAAGACTCACCTGTCTTAGGGGTATCCATTTTATTAAACAAAGGTTTAAAATTATAACAAACAGGGAAAAATTTTCTGGTATCTTTTAAGATTTCAAAGACTGTAAGAGGACCCATTAGAGCAAACCTCTTGCCAGCGGCGTTAGTGGGAATTAGTACCTGAGATGCATAGAGCATTTCCTTCTCTTTTGAAATCATCTGAGGGATAAGCACAAATTGACCTTGATAGGTGCCAACCTTGCTTTCCATTATGGTTCCTGTGTTCTTTCCTTTCTTTTTGGAAGCTTTTTTCAGTTGGGATGATGTTGAAGAAGACATTGTTGAAGGTTGTTGGAAGTTTTTAGGGTTTCGGTGAGAAGAGAGGAAGAAAAGATTCAGAATGTGAAAAGAAAAATAAAAGACTAAGTTGATGGGTTTTTATAGTGCGGAAGTTTAAACATCCACTGAGTAAGATTAAGATACGTGGGAGTCATGGATTGGATTGAGAAGGAGGTGGCGTAAAAGTTGATATTGGTAATAGGCATGATTAAATAATAATCATTGTTTTTATAACTGCACCATGCTGTGAAATGGTTCAAGACGGTTAAGGAATTTGAAAGGCATCGTGATTGACGTGACTGGAGTCATACACAATAAATGTTGCAATTACTCAAAGGTCACATCAAAATCTTGCATATATATTTAAAATAAGTATTTCTCAAAGGGTCGAAATACATATTTTAAAGGGGCATTTTGTTGGCTGAAGATTTTGATGATACAGTTCGAAACGAAGCAAGTTGGATGTTTCGTTGGAATAAAGCAAGATGTCATGTTTCGAAATGGTAGAAGCAGTGCTTCGAATGGGAATATCAAAGCTCGAAGCTTCGAGTGACAGTTATGGGGATATATTCAAAGAAGTCTCGAAATGGTAACAAGGCTGTGTCCAAGAAATGAGTTCGAAGCGAAGAGTGCCAAAACATTTGAAATTCAAACGCAAGCGGGATGTTCGAAATTTAAAATATATGCGCTGGAGCATTCGAAGACGCGTGGAAGCTAGAGAGGGGCATTGCTTTGCATGTTCTGAACGTGGCAGAGTCTTATAGCAAGACCGTTATGGTCGAAGTAGTATAAATAGAAGTCTTAGCGTTAGGATTTCGTGTGTCATATCTATTGTACAAAATTCAGTAAACATTCAAAATACCACATGGCTAGGGAAACGAATGCTCGAACAATGTACGTATGATAACACCAAATATTTATGATTAAGCAAAACTCTTTATCATGTCCAGTTTATCCTCTATCTTCATGTCAATATCATTCAAAAGCCTTTACATTAAAATCTTTTCCATTCAAAGTCATTTGCTGATTCCTTGCATTTAAAAGTCTTTCCCTCTATTCCGAATACTTTACATTTCAGAAATTCTTATACCTTTTATGCTGTTATCTTCATGTTTTTATCATTCGAATATCCTTTTCATCCAAAGTCATTTTACTGATTTTTTGCATTTAAACGCTTTCTTTCTATTTCGAACCTTTTACATTCCAGAAACGCTTTTACATTACATGCTTTTATACTTCGAAGTTATTTACTTGTCTTTTTGCAGTTTTACATGTCTTTACAATTGAACCTTTATTCATGCAATTTAATTTCGCGCGTATTTACTTGATCATGTCATTAGATCTTTAAAAGAGTAATCGAAGTAAGTCGAAACACCTAATCAACAATCTAAACACCAAACATGAATATCAGTTCTACCATGAGAATTATCCAAATGACCAATACACCATAGGATCAATCTAGTCGATCCTGCAAGTTACCAGAGAGATTAAATAACAGTCATTAAGATTATTTGATAGTTTGGACGACTAGCGGTTGTTTACCAGAAATAACTGTATATATATATATATATATATATATATATATATATATATATATATATATATATATATATATATATATATATATATATATATATATATATATATATATATATATATATATATATATATATATATATATATATATATATATATATATATATATATATATATATATATATATATATATATATATATATATATATATATATATATATATATATATATATATATATAGTGGGGATCAAATTACTGCATGAGTAAGTGTTTTTAACTTACTCCACCATTTTAGTCTTTAAGTTAGATTTAACCTAATGGTTAAAAATTATAATTCAAATTAACCAATCCATTAAAACCAATTTAAAGGCTAAGTTGGTGGAAAATATATATTAAACACACTCAAATTTTTCTATTTTGAAACGACAGAAATATCCTTTAAAAACAAAAATTAACAAACATATTTTCTCATTATTACTTTCTTATAAATTTTTTTTAAAGTGAGTAATATAAATAAATTTAAATACTCGAAACCAGAGCAGGAAGATTACAATTGTTTAAATTAAGTATCGAACGACCTTTTTCCTAACATGTGTAGAAAATTTAAACATTATACAATTTTAAATTATATATTTTTATTCATATTTAAGAGTTCTTTTAACTTCAGTTCACACCTTTAAAGAATATTCTGAAATTCCTAGTTTGCTTAATTTATAAAATTTGTCATTTATGTTAAATATTAACTAACTAAATGAATGAAATAACATTGAATGTGTCACGAGGAAATTTATACTACTTGACATTAATATGATATACTAACTCATCAAAATGCATATTTTAGACTTTTCCTTACACGACACTTAATTTATAAAAAAGTAACAATTTTAAGATCTAAAAACATATTGATCATTAGTATAAACAAAACAATTTTTTAGAAAACTTTAATGCTTGATTTATGTGACAGGTAAACCATTATAAATCTTAAGATTATATGCATTAAATTGATAAAAGACTAACAAAATTCTTGGACTAAAGCTTAAAAACATAAAAACAATTACAAAAGTATGGTTCATACTCGGACATGAGAAAGAAACACATTTCCCTATTATGTTCCCCTCTAAATATCAAACACTAGAGCATATATTCTAGTCTTAAAAATAACAACAACTAAAAAAGATAAACTTTTCACAATTTAAAAATAGATCACACCCATCATTACAAAGAAAAATCATGAATAAAATACACACAAAATTAAAGAAACAAATATCAAATCTTTAATTGAAAGAATGTGAAGATCATTGGGGAGGTTTTTGTTGCATTGGGTTTTAACAGGTGAAAAAGATATAAGGAAAAATAAAATAACTTGAAAACCTAAGAAGTGGTTTAGTGTTTGTTTCATTGATTTAACACTATATCTTCTTTACTTGTGAAATACCAAATTCTTCAATTTTAACATTTTAAAAGCTTTCCTAATAATTTTTGTTGAATGATCTTTGGGTACGTGCGCTTTTGTTTTTCGTATATTTCAAAGCTACTACTTTCCAGAATTATTTGTTCCCAACTATTATTTTCCTTAGCAAATTAATTCTTACACCCCATTTTAAGCAATAGATTTCTACACCGGAGATCTATTGCCCAATAGTTTATTTCAAGACCTCCTGGATTTTTATTTAAGTTTATTGTATTATTTTTGCAATTGTTCCTGTTCCGTATCGAAGCAAAACCTACCAACCTGTGGAGGAGTGCTTCCTTTAGAGCCGGACGAATTTTTATCAGTCTCCATTCAGTTTATTTCCTGGTTTTTTATTTTAATAAATTATTATTTGCTCTTTAATCCGATAACCATGTTTACTTCGTTGTCTGGTTTTTACTATTCAGTGATTGAGTTTTATAATATGTTAAGCTAGATTTATATACCGGTATGTAAGATCATAAAACTGAGTGGATTTGGTAATACTATTTGGCATTTATTTGTTGAACTATTTTCTGGACTAGATTACTTTGTTTTTACTGATGAACTGTTTTGTTACGAGAGTAAAAAAATGAATAGAAGTTAGGTTCGATAAAGCGAGAGCTTGAGGATCTTTAACCGGACCTATTAACTAGGCATTGGCTTTAAAAACAGCGAGAGCGCTTTAAAACGAATTAGAGTTTATTTGTTTTCAAAAGAATGTTTCTAACTCCGACGGGATATCGAGAGCATACTTTAGGACTTAAATTGCATAACCTAAATCAACAACCACGACAGTGTGAGACGAGGGTTTTTAAACTGATAAATTTCTACTGAGAATTGTTAGGAACTGCAAGTTTCCAAATAAGTTACTAATCCCTGAAGCCCGATCATTACACACTGGTTGTTTACCCCCTCTGATTATTTAACTAGATTCAAACTTACTTTTAGTTCCCGTAATCTTAACCAAATATTTTTAGCCTTAGATTTACACCGCAATGCTAGATAACAATACGTTTGACTTTTGGTCCTTTGGGTTCAATAATATTTAGAACTATGCGATAAGACTGTGCACTTGCAGTCCATATCACCTAGACCACCACATCCAGGAGCCATCAAGTTTTTGGTGTCGTTGTGCAACAAAAACTTTGAGTATTTCTCTTCCCTCCATCGAGGCGAATAACTTCGAGCTTAAACCTTCATTGCTGTAAGCCGTGCAACAAAATCAATTTTCCGGAGGCCCTATGGATGATCCAAATCTCCATTTATCTGTGTTCGTACAATACGCCGACACAATAAAAGCTAATGGTGTTAATCTTGAAGCAATTCGATTACGTCTTTTTCCCTTTTCTTTAAGAGATAGAGCCAGAGCGTGGCTCCAGTCCTTACCTTCAAACTCCATAACTACATGGGACGAATTGAAGAAATTCTTCTTATCAAGATATTTTCCACCAAGCAAAGCTGCAATGCTGAGAGGCCAAATCAACGGATTTACGCAAAAAACGACGAATCACTTTTCGAAGCTTGGGAGAGATACAAGGACATGCTGATACTTTTCCCACATCATGGACTTGAACCATGGGTAATCATCCACACCTTCTATGGTGGTCTCCTATATAACACCAAACTGTATCTAGACGCTGCCGCTGGTGGTGCACTAATGGACAAACCCTATAATGAAGCTTATCAACTAATTGAAAACATGGCACAAAACCATTATCAATGGGGAGGGGAACGATCCCCCACTCAAGGATTGCACGAAGTCAGTGGCATAGACCATGTCAATGCTAAAGTTGACGCCCTGACTAAAAAGATTGAGAGTTTAGCAATAACCCCAACCCCCGCGGCCACTGTGGCTGCCGTAGTTTGAAACTATGACTTGTGTGGAATACCTGGACATATCGTTTCCAAGTGCCAATTGCTAGCTGGGATACCCCCTGACCAGATGAACTACGCCCAAGGAAACCCGTATTCTAACACCTATAACCCAGGTTGGAAAAATCATCCTAACTTTTCCTACAAGAATAACAGTACGGTATACACCCCTCAAGCACCTCCTAGTTTTCAAAAGGCACCTCAAGCTGTACCTCAAGCACCCCGTAAGTCCAATCTTGAGATGATGATGGAAAACTTTGTTACTACTCAAACACAACAAAATAAGGAATTTATAAACCAAAACGTACACACCTCCGAATTAGTAAAACAAATAGAAACCAAAGTAGATGCCTTGGCTACACATAACAAAATGTTAGAAACCCATATTTCTCAAGTAGCCCAACAACAAGCAACAAATGTTGCTCCAGCTGAGGTGTTTCCTGGTCAACCACAACCTAACCCGAAAGGTCATGCTAATGCCATTACATTAAGAAGTGGGACTGAATTAGACGGACCAGTAGATCCGATAATATCAACTAAGTCAATGTCTCAACAAAATGAAAATGAAACCGAAAAGTAAAAAAGCAAGGACGAGCTGAATAAAAATATCGAGTCAGAAATCATAGCCAGAGACGAAGCTGAGAAGGAAAAACCATACGTACCCCCACCACCATATAAGCCACCTATCCCATTTCCTCAGAGATTAGCCAAATCTAAAACCGAAGGACAATTTAAGAAATTTGTGGAACTTCTGAAATAATTAAACATAACAATACCATTTACAGAAGCCATAACACAAATGCCATCTTATGCCAATTTTTTTAAAGAAATACTGTCTAATAAAAAGAAACTCGAGGATAATGAGACAGTGATGCTTACTGCGGAATGTAGTGCTATTATCCAGAACAATATGCCACCTAAGCTGAAAGATCCTGGTAGTTTCTCCATACCCTGTTTTATAGGGAAATTCGTAATATACAAAGCACTCTGTGATCTAGGAGCTAGTGTGAGCTTGATGCCCCTTTCAATATGTGAAAAGCTACAACTAGGAGAATTGCGGCCAACTAGGATGTCCCTACAACTAGCTGATCGATCTGTGAAATACCCAGTGGGTATGCTAGAAGACATCCCCGTTCGAATAGGTCAATTCTATATTCCAACATATTTAATTATAATGGACATTCAAGAAGACTTAAACATTCCCATCATATTAGGAAGACCGTTCTTGGCCACCACTGGCGCCATCATTTATGTGAAACAAGGGAAATTGACTTTTGAAGTCGGAGAAGAGAAAATTGAATTCATTCTTTCTCAATTCCTTAAAGCTCCTGCAATAAGCGACACATGTTGTTTTCTTGACATCATCGATGAATGTGTGAAGGAAATAGAGTCAGAATCAACAAAGGATACTGAAATCCTAAGAATTCCAATACCGCCTGTTTTTGAAGACGACAAATGGCGTGAGTAACGCCAAGATGACCACCTAAGTGAATGCCTAGCACTAACTCCCGATCATATGCCTAACCCCAAGAAACCTGTTGTAGAACTTAAAACATTACCAAATGATCTAAGGTACAAATTCCTGGACGAAGAATGTAAATGACCCGTCATAGTCAATGCTGACTTAGGACGAACCGAAACCGAAAAATTACTTAATATCCTGAGGAAATATCCAACCGCTCTAGGCTATAACATCTCGAACCTAAAAGGAATAAGTCCTTATATCTGTACACATCGCATTATGCTCGAGGAAGATTGCAAAACCTCTAGAGAGCATCAAAGACGAATCAATCCCATTCTAAGAGATGTAGTTAAGAAGGAAATTTGTAAGTTGTTGGAAGCCGAAATCATATATCCTATATCCGACAGTAAATGGGTTAGTCCTGTACATGTCGTACCCAAGAAAGGAGGAGTCACCGTAGTCACCAACGAGAAGGGCGAATCTGTAGCCCAACACACTCAAACTGGATGGAGAATGTGCATCGACTATAGGAAGCTAAATAAATCCACTCGCAAGGATCAATTTCCTCTACCTTTCATAGATCAAATGCTCGAGCGTTTGGCTAGACATTCCCATTTCTGTTACTTAGATGGTTATTCTAGATTTTACCAAATCCCTATCCACCCTGATGACCAAGAAAAAACCACGTTCACATTCCCTTATGGGACATTTGCTTATAGACGAATGCCTTTCGGACTTTGCAATGGACCCGCAACCTTCCAGAGATGCATGATAGAGATCTTTTCCGATTTCCTGGATGGAATGATGGAAGTCTTTATGGACGACTTCTCCGTCTGTGGAGAAAGTTTCGAAGGATGCTTAGCAAACCTTGAAATGGTACTCAAATGATGCGTGATCGTCAATCTTGTTCTCAATTGGGAAAAATGCCATTTCATGGTCCGACAAGGGATTGTACTTGGACACATCGTGTCTGATAGAGGAATCGAGGTAGATAAGGTAAAAATAGAAGTGATAAAAAACCTTCAACCTCCTGAAACTGTTCGAGAAATAAGAATTTTTCTAGGACACCCCGGTTTTTACCGACGTTTCATCAAAGATTTCTCTAAAATAACCAAGCCACTAACTGAGTTGCTAATGAAATACGCTGAATTCATCTTTGATGACAAATGTTCCGAATTGTTTCAAATGATTAAACAAGCACTAATCTCTGCACCAATTATGCAGTCTCCAGATTGGAGAGAACTGTTTGAGATAATGTGTGATGCAAGTGATTATGTTGTAGGTGCCGTTCTAGGACAGCGAAAAGAAAAAAAAACTCCATGTAATATACTATGAGTAGAACCCTTGACGAAGCCCAAATGAATTATGCTACGACAGAAAAGGAACTTTTAGCAGTTGTGTTTGCATTAGATAAATTCTGTTCATACTTGGTGGGAGCCAAAATTATCATCTACACCGATCACGCCGCTATTAGTTACCTCCTTACTAAAAAAGATGCCAAACCTAGACTATTGAGATGGATCCTATTACTATAGGAATTTGATTTGGAAATCAAAGACAAAAAGGGAACCGAAAACGTCGTAGCAGATTATCTTTCTAGGCTTGAAAATATAAAGACCGAACAAATACCAATTAACGACGATTCCCCATACGAGAGACTTATAGCTCAGTTGGAAAACAATGAGGTTTAACATTATCGAGCCAACTATCCTTTAGGAATAGAGGCCTCAAGTCTTGAAACCAACAATTTGGTAAAAGTGGCATTAGCTCACTCTATTACCCCATGGTATGCCGATTTCGTAAATTACCTAGCCGCTGGTGTTCTTCCACCTGAGATAACGTACCAACAAAAGAAGAAGTTCTTCCACGACCTTAAACAATACTACTGGGATGACCCCCTCCTCTTTAAAAGAGGTTCCGATGGGATCTGTCATCGTTGCGTGCCCGAGGAAGAAATTGAAAGTATTATAGACCACTGTCACGCTGCACCTTATGGAGGGCATTCAAGTACATCAAAAAACTGTGCGAAAATCCTATGGTTTCTTTTGGCCTAATCTATGGAAAGATGTGCACATCGCTGTTTTAAACTGTGACTGTTGCCAACGCACTGGCAACATCTCCAGACGCGATGAAATTCCTCAGAAAGGTATTCTAGAAGTCAAACTCTTCGATGTATGGGGAATTGACTTCATGGGACCCTTCCCATCTTCTTTTGGTAACAAATACATACTCGTAGTTGTTGATTACGTATCCAAATGGATTGAGGCTATAGCCTCTCCAAAAAATGACACACGAGTAGTAATCAAGCTTTTCAAGAACATAATCTTTCCAAGGTTCGGTGTACCGAGACTCGTCATCAGTTACGGAGGCTCCCACTTCATCTCAAAAATTTTCGAAAAACTCTTAGTGAAATATGGAGTTAAACACCGTGTAGCAACACCATACCACCCACAAACGAGTGGCCAAGTAGAGGTCTCAAACAGAGAAATTAAGCAAATACTTGAGAAAACTGTTGCCACATCCAGAAAAGATTGGTCCTCAAAGTTACATGAAGCATTGTGGGCATATAGGACAGCTTTTAAAACACCCATAGGGACCACACCTTTTAAGTTAGTCTATGGAAAATCATGTCATCTTCCAGTGGAACTCGAGCATAAAGCTTATTGGGATATTAAAACCCTAAATTTAAATTACTCTACCGCCGTAGGAAACAGAATCCTAGATATTAACGAACTAGAAGAGCTTCGACTAGATGCTTACGAAAATGGCAAGATCTACAAAGAAAGAGAAAAAATGGCACGATAAGCACATTTCTAGGAGAGAATGTAGTACTCCTATTTAACTCCCGAATTAAACTTTTTCCTGGAAAACTACGCTCTAGGTGGTCTGGCCCTTTCGAAGTCACCAAGGTTTACCGAAGTGGCACCGTAGAAATTAAGAGTAATTCTAGTGACCCATTTAATGTAAACGGGCAATGTTTGAAGCATTACCATCGTATCGAAAACAAAGATTACTCAGCTAGCCTAAAGCTTCTACAACCACCGGCTGAACCAAACGACTAATTCATTATTAAAAAGGTGTCGGGCTTGCGACATAAAACAAAGCGCTTCGTGGGAGACAACCCACAGTTTTATCTTTATATTTTTCTTTAAACTTTCAATTTTTATTTATTTATTTATTTATTCTCATCTTTCTTTCCTTATTATCATTTTCTTATTTTTCTTTTTTTTTACTCTAAAAGGCATTTGGCCGATGCTAACTTGATGTTTCTATAATCTACTTACTTTTCAGGCTAATTTACTTTTTTAGCTAGTGACTAACTCTCGAAAAGACAAGAGTAGATTATATGAGTATTACTTTCAGGGGAAAAGATCAAATGAGGAGATTTGAGGACTTGGTCGATAGAGAGATGACCCCCACCATCTATGTTGATGACTGTGCCATGACCACCCTAGGCATTAGAGAAAATGTCTTATACCTGCTGAACCAGATAGGCTGGGATACATACCCTATTCGGAGGAGATTCAGTTCATATTGTAGGCTTACCCTAGAGTTCCTGAGTTCTTTAAATTATGTGCCTAACCATGGATTAGGGTTTAACCGTGGCCTGATCCGGTTTAGACTGTTTAGCATTGATTTCCGTTATAACAATAGTGAGTTTGCTAACCTTTAAGGTTTCCCTAGTGGCCCTGATGTCTTTACTGTCACCCAAGAGGATATCCTCTCCAACCATGAGCTTAATTACTTCAGGGGTAGCATAACTGGTAACAACCATCCTGAGCCTGATGATATGCATTCTGAAAGCATCCATAACCCTGCTATAAGATATTTCCACAAAATCCTGGCCCACACCCTGTTTGGAAAAGAGCAAAACATTTCTTTGGTGTCTCGTGATGAGCTTTTCATATTGTTTTGTGCTTCACAAAACCGTCCTGTCAATGCGGCTACCTTTATGTTGGCAAATTTTGTTCGAATTATAGAGACCGCTCATACACCTATCCTTATAGGAGGCCTAGTTACAATGATTGCAAATGCTATCGGAATGCGACAACCACTCCTAGGATTAAACCCCTTTGGAGGAATTCGACCCATGAACATCCGTTTCTGTTTCAACACTCACCTTATAGGAAACCTTGGACCACTTCAGTTTGACTTTCTCATTAACCATAACACTGTCCACCAATTTGTTGTACCCAATCCTATAACGAGTGTTCATAACAGAGATAACTGGCTTTTTAACTTGGACCCTTCATCTGCCCCTACATCACCCGAAACACCTCAACCGTATGAGATCTCCGATGATTTTGACCCTGAGACTCCTCCTCATTATTATGATCTTCCTTCCTATGTTTGTCATGAAGTTACACCAGATGCCTCTCCCGTGTCTACTGCTGTTACTATTCCGGCTAATGCTGGACCTCCGCCTCCTGATTTTACTACCGCTATTTCTAATTTGGAGACACAGATTGAAAGTTTACGCGGAGAATTCACCACTTTGCATTCAGACTTTCATGGTTTCATGGACATCATAACAGAACATTTTGATCATCTGTATCAACACTTCTATTCTGTTACTGCACCTCCTGGAGGCCCACGTCATAGCTAGATATACCCTTCTACTTTTATTATGTTCCTTTTTCTTAAGGCAGTGAGGACACTGCCTGTTTCTGTTTGGGGCCAGGAAACATTATTGTTTGCCATTACTGTTTTGTTTTCTCGTTTTCGGATATTTTGTTAATTTCATTTGTACCAGTCCTTACGCAATAACATTGTTTCTTATTATTCGTATTTTTAATGTTCTTGGTTATTCAATGTTATTGAGTTTTTTTATTATACCTACTGTTATTATCATATGTATGCCTTTATAATACAAATTAATATTATATGTATAAGTATCAGTAGTGGTCCAATGAAATCGCATGCATTCATTGCCGGTCGTCTAGCTAGATGTGACGTTCGTCACATTTTTCCTAGAAAACTTCTGACCGTCAAGCAAGATGTGATGACCGTCAGTCCTGCCATGCATGTGACGATCGACCAGCCTTGTCTGACCTTCGTCAGCCTTGCCTCCCACGCTTGCTATGCATGTGACAACCAGCAACCTTGCCTCCCACGCGTGATTGCATAAGTTTGACTACAAGACCACACCGTTTCATTTTTTTATTATTTCTATAACTTCTATCTTCCATTATTTAAACCCCATAATTCCCATTATCTACCACCATTACCACTCATTCATTCCTTATAATTCCTACAACCTCCCACTTTATAAAATATACCATTCATTACCCACTCATAATCTCCACCTATTTAAACCACTTCTTCTACCATCCTAATATCACCACCATTCACTACCTTCTTTGCACTACACAAACACCTTCCCTTTTCGTCTTTGTCAAATATAACATGGCCTCCCGTAGAAATCAACTCAATTGAGGAGAACCCGACATGACTCATCTTGTGTTCCGACAAGGAGAAGCTGGTGAACTCCAACAGGAAAGATACCAGAAGTTTTATCAGCGAGGATTGACACCTACACGATATGTCGACAACGACTGTTTACGCAATTTAGGGTTGTATGACAGTATGCAAGGTTTGCTAAACAAAGCAGGCCTGGGATTTGTAAGCACGATGGGCTTACCCACCTACGAGGCTCTAACTTTGGAGTTCTTAAGCTCCTACTTCTACATCACTCCCACCGACGCTGATGCAAATCTTTTTGGAGCAGCCACATTTCGTATGTTCAACCAGGAATACACGGTGAACCAGGATGCTTTGAGCGACATGTTTCGTTTCCCTCATGGAGACAATGTGAAATACCGAATTCCCCCTAAATTGGATTGGAATAGAACGTCGTATGAATTATGGGAGAGAATATTTGGCGAGCATAATGTCGCTCCCGAAGCGCGTTACTCCTCTCACATCCATAATTTGAACATTTGCTACCTTCATCGCACCCTGGCCAGCACTATTTTTGGAAGAACCAACAACAACAAGGTCAACACCAAGGAGTTGTATGCTCTCCATTGCGCCTTCGCGCTAAACCTTCGTCTGAACCCAAGCACCTTTCTGATGGCTCACATTTAAAATCTTGTAACAAGAGACGGGACTGTGCCTTTCTGTATTGGAGGTATCGTCACCGCAATAACAGTTCACCTGAACTTGGGAGGAAGAGTCCTAAATCTACTCTCTCTGCCAGCGGTGTTCTTGGACATTAACAATTGTCGAGCCGGTCTCCTTATTAAGGTAAGAGAAGCAGGAGGGTATTATCTTATGGTGAGGAATAATGAAGTTCGTAGTGTCATTTTGCCAAATCCAAATACTACGAACTTAAGCATTGCAAACAACTGGTTATACAACCTCAACGCCCACGAACATGGTGTCAATGCACAAGGAAACTAAGGCGAATCCAATAATGATAATGTCGATGAAATGGAACAAGAATTAGAACATCAAGCACCTCAATCTGACATTCAACCTTACGAAGCCCAAGAGCCACAAAATGCCAATCCACCTGCCACACTCAATGCCATCTACACCGCAATACTGCAGCAGAATCAATTGTCTAACCAACGCTACCAGAGCATTGAGACGCGTCAATAGGAAATGATGCATCTCGTACAACAGATGCAAAGAGATCAACACGATTATGCTCACTGGCAAGACCAAAGTATGCTAGAATTCACCGCAGGGATGACTGAAGACATGCGGGCTTTGACACTCCGTGTTGAAGGTTTGCATGAAGTTGTTTCCCGTGCGAAGAGTCTAAGATATGAAGCAGAATCTTCCAGAAGGGGTGAGCAGGCGCGTAGAAGATCTAGACCAAGGATGCGTGGTAGATTCCGTGGCCTAGGCGAGGAAGAATGAGTATTTAGTTTTTCACTCTCCTTTTCCAATACATTGAGGATATTGTATGATTTAAGTATGGGGGAGGAAATATTTCCACCTTTTTCCAGTAAATTTTTATCTTCTCCCTCCTTTTTATGCAATATTTTGTGTTGTTTTTCTGGTTCCCTCATTTTATTGATCCCTAACAAATTTTTTCGATTTAATACATAACTTGATTCACCCGACGAGTATTTAGGTTGCTACCTTTTAATTTTTTTGAAACTTTCGCAAGATTTGACAAAATCACTAACGTCTTGACACTCTACAACCCCATGATTTAATAGACTAGTCAAAGTACCTATTATTCCGAAACCCAGAGCTTTAGTTTTGAAGTAATCCTGAGTAGTTTATCTAGCAGTCAACACCATCTAAAACACAAACTACGCAGAAAGTCGATGAATATAAGTGGATGATCTCGGGTATTTATTTGTAAAATGTTACGGATAATGCACCTATTAAATTGGGCGATCCTCATTCGATCGTTTAATCCAACATATATAAGCCCTACGAAGTAACATAAAATCCATTGTAGGTGGTTCAGAGGCGTCTGGTACTGAACTTGGTAGGGCAGACTACAGTTTGATCACCCACATCATGCAAATGGGTAAAAAAAAGGAAGAAAAAGGAAGGTTGCCACATTATTGTGCCAGAAACCACTGTGCTAAAAAAAAGAAAAAGAAAAAGATCATAACCACTAACCGGCTATTCTGCTATGTACGTGTTAGGACAAAGGGCTTAATGTGATTGCGCTCGAATGAAAATGGGCAAAACAAGACGAATAGTTGGGGTGAGCTATAATAGCATTTGTAACCAGTTTACGTAAGACAGGGGTTGTCTAGTGTTGTTACCGTAGTGCTGGAGTATAAATTAAGCTTTCTATTCTCTAAAAAAAAAACACCATGCAACCGCGTACAAGTTGATTTGGATCTTACGTTTGCACCTAGCCAATGTTCAGACAAACATAGTACTGAGCACTTGCTTGAGGTCAAGCAAAGATTCAAGTATGGGGGAGTTTGATAACATGAAAATGTATAGTATATTTGGCTTGATTAACATAAATTATGTCTCCATTTTATCTTAATTATGTTGCTTTATGTTGGTATTATGATAGTATTTTAATGTGTTTCAGGAATTTAATGTTTACAAAGCTTGCTTGAGAAAAGGAGTAAAAATGAGAAGAAGTGAAGTAAAAATGCATATAATATAAAAGAAAAGAAAAAGCCCATGAAGAACCCAAGGCCCACAAAGAAAGAAGCGCGTGGCCTACGTGTGCAAGGTGTGACGCTCGTCACACCCACCGCGACGGTCGGCAGAAGAAAAAAAGGAAAGGGTGACGGTCGTCACCTATCCCCTATACTTTTGCCACGTCCCTAAAAGCTTGCAACGAATGTGTGTTAACTGCTTCCACCAAGTCAGACGCGCAGAGATTCAACAACCCTATAATCTCTTTAACAAATCCTCACGAACAGTTACTTGAGATGAATATAAATAGCAGACCTCATGCACTGAAATAGGGTCACACCATTTACTGCCCTTTTGTTTTTCATATATTTCAGAGCTACTAATTTACAGAATTATTTGTTCCCAGCTATTATTTTCCTTAGCAAATTTATTCTTACACCCCGTTTTAAGCAATAGATTTCTACACCGAAGATCTATTGCCCAGTAGTTTATTTCAAGACCTCCTGAATTGTAATTTAAGTTTATTGTTTTATTTTCGCAATTGTTCCTGTTCTGTGTCGAAGCAAAACCTACCAATCTGTGGAGGAGTGCTTCCTCTAGAGTCGGACGAATTTTTATCAGTCTCCAGTCAGTTTATTTCCAGGTTTTTTATTTTAATAAATTATTATTTTCTCTTTAATCCGATAACCATGTTTACTTTGTTGTCTGGTTTTTACTATTAAGTGATTGAGTTTTATAATATGTTAAGCTAGATTTAAATACCGGTATGTAAGATCATAAAACTGAGGGGATTTGGTAATACTATTGGGCATTTATTTGTTGAACTATTTTCTGGACTAGATTACTTTGTTTTTAGTGATGAATCGTTTTGTTACGAGAGTAAAAAATGAATAGAAGTTAGGTTAGATAAAGCGAGAGCTTGAGGATCTTTAACTGGACCTAGTAACTAGGCATTGGCTTTAAAAACAGCGAGAGCGCTTTAAAACGATTAGAGTTTATTTGTTTTCAAAAGAATGTTTCTAACTCTGACGGGATAGCGAGAGCATATGTTAGGACTTAAATTTCATAACCTATATCAACAACCACGACAGTGTGAGACGAGGGTTTTTAAACTGATAAATTTCTACTGAGAATTGTTAGGAACTGCAAGTTGCCAAATAAGGTACTAATCCCCGAAGCCCGATCATTACATACTAGTTGTTTACCCCCTCTGATTATTTAACTAGATTCAAACTTACTTTTAGTTCCCCTAATCTTAACCAAATATTTATAGCCTTAGATTTACACCGCAACGCTAGATAACGATACGTTTGACTTTTGGTCCTTTGGGTTCGATAATCTTTAAAACTACGCGATAAGACTGTGCACTTGCACTCCATATCATCTAGACCACCACACCCAAAAAACATGATGCGTCCTCAAGTGCACGGAAATATCGAAGTAATATAAAAGATTGTCGAATCACAGAAATCAATGTCAACCTACTGCAATCTATCGCTACTTTGTAAAGCTAAGGCTAATGAATAATTGGACTTTTGGGGGAAATTAAGAACTAAAACTAAAATTGACTTTAGAAAATATAAAAATAAAGAGAGACCGAAATATGGTTTCTGCGTTCCTGAAGGACTTATAGAAAATGGGTACTAATTACAAATATAACTTAGTTCCGTAGAATATACTGACTTAAGGACTCCGCCTCACATTCTCGCGGTTTTAACTAAAGCCATACTTCCTAATTCCAAGATTTTTCTCTCGCTCGCCTGGTAACTAAGAAATATATTTTGAAAACCAATAATATCCTAAACGCATCTAAAGCGCTCTCGCTGTATTTAGATTTGTTTCCTAATTTCCACTATCTGGTTCGATCCCCACGCTCTCGTAATGCCGGCTCTAACCTTAATTAATTTCTCACTCTCGTGACAAAATCACGTTAAATAATCTTTCACTCTCGTGACAAGGCTATTTAAATTAGACTTGGAAATTAAAACCAAAACAAAATTCTAATCATAAATTTGCACCTATTATTTTCTACCGAGTCAGTTGGCAATAACGGTCCTCATACACCGGACTCAAGAATATTTAGTCAGACATATTACTAAATAAAAATGTATGAATAATTATAGTTACGATGAAAAACGACATAGAAATTAAATTTGACAAACAAAATAGTAATAATAAATAATGAGATAAAAAAGAATAGCAATGATGATAATAATAATAATAAAGTGGTAAAATGAAGAACCTGTAAATGCAGAAAATGGAAGCAAAGAAATCTTGAATTCAAATAGCTGACAAACTTAGATCTGATACATAAATTAAACGGTAGAAATAAATCCTAAAACTAATTTGGTAATAGTCCCCCAACGTGGAGAACTATTACTTTTACATTCTAAGAAAAACCTATGAACGAAAAATGGTGGAAAAATGGAAGAGAGAGAGAGAGCCTTGTTGCGGTAAATGCTTTCTAATATATACTCCTCTGATAACTTGTTTTGGTGAGAGAAAATAGGGTAGTGGCATCATGGAGAGATTATTAAAGAAGACTTGGTTGGAGAAAAAATAGGATGAAATGGTTAGTTGGTTTCAGTCTTTGAGGACTTAGTGTATGGAGAAAAAGTAGGAGGAAGTGGTTTAATTGTTGCAAATGAAGTTACGTATTGAAAAAGTATTGTGACGAGGGGCAAGGCATGTGACGTGGGGCACGCATGCATGTAGCATGCCGACCGTTAGGGGTAGGTGACGACCGTCGCGGTGGGTGTGACAAGCGTCACACCTTGCACACGTTGGCCACACGCTTCTTTCTTTGTGGGCCTTGGATTCTTCATGGGCTTTTTCTTTTCTTTTATATTATATGCATTTTTACTTCACTTCTTCTCATTTTTACTCATTTTCTCAAGCAAGTTTTGTAAAAATTAAATTCCTGAAACACATTAAAATACTATCATAATACCAACATAAAGGAACATAATTAAGATAAAATGGAGACATAATTTATGTTAATCAAACCAAATATACTATACATTTTCGTGTTATCAGTACCAAAAGGAATTTTATATAGTCAATTATATTATATGGAGAAAAAATTAATTTTGTATGTGAATTTTATGTAGTGATTATTTTTACGATTGTAAAATGGGTATTAACAAACTTCTCTATATTCATGGACAATGACACTTTTTTTAGAAATATTAGTTTGGAAATAAACAAGGAGTTATAGTTTAGTAATTTGTAAGATTAAATTAAGGGATTAATGACTATGCATTGACAGTGTAGAATAATTTTACATTTTCATTCATATAAAGCCAACAATATTCAAATGTCATTAAATTTTTTTAAAATAAAAGAGTGGTTTAATTGGATACATAGTGGTGATTGGTTGACAATGTAAAAATATTATACACTGTGAGTGCATTACCCCTTTTCTCTTAAATTAAAAATAATAGCTCCATATATTTCTTATGGAATTCGAAAAATGTAAGATTAGTACTTTTAATTAAATTAAAAATAAACTTTTCCTTAATAATTAGAAACACAAGACATCATAGTTGGGAACAAAATTTAGACAAAAAAATAGTTATTCATCGAGGATTTTTATCAGTATTAATATATAATTTATAAAAAATCATTATAAAAAATAAAGTAATGTTTATTGAAAAACTCATTTTTTTAAATAAAAGTTTATTCTTTATTAAGATTATAATCATATACCGCGTTTCTACACAAGTTTTATTTTTTCTATTATATATATATATATATATATATATATATATATATATATATATATATATATATATATATATATATATATATATATATATATATATATATATATATATATATATATATATATATATATATATATATATATATATATATATATATATATATAGTGGGGATAAACTTACTGCATGAGCATGAGTAAGTGTTTTTAACTTCACCATTTTAGCCTTTAAGTTAGATTTAACCTAATGGTTAAAAATTATAATTCAAATTAACTATTCCATTTAAACCAATTTAAAGGCTAAGTTGGTGGAAAATATCTATTAAACACACTCAATTTTTTCTATTTTGAAACGACAGAAATATCCTTTAAAAACAAAAATTAACAAACATATTTTCTCATTATTATTTTTTTATATTTTTTTTTAAAGTGAGTAATATAAATAAATTTAAATACTCGAAATTGGAGCAGGAAGATTACAATTGTTTAAATTAAGTATCAAACGACCTTTTTCCTAACATGTGTAGAAAATTTAAACATTATACAATTTTAAATAATATATTTTTTCCATATTTAAGAGTTCTTTTAACTTCAGTTCACACCTTTAAAGAATATTCTGAAATTCCTAGTTTTCTTAATTTATAAAATTTGTCATTTATGTTAAATATTAACTAACTAAATGAATGAAATAACATTGAATGTGTCACGTGAAAATTTTAAACTACTTGACATTAATATGATCTACTAACTCATCAAAATGCATATTTTTGACTTTTCCTTACACGACACTTAATTTATAAAAAAGTAGCAATGTTAAGATCTAAAAACATATTGATCATTAGTATAAACCAAACAATTTTTTAAAAAACTTTAATGCTTGATTTATATGATAGGTAAACCATTATAAATCTTAAGATTATATGCATAAAATTGATAAAAGACTCACAAAATTCTTCGACTAAATCTTAAAAACATAAAAACAATTACAAAAGTATGGTTCATACTCGGACATGAGAAAGAAACACATTGCCCTATTATGTTCCCCTCTAAATATCAAACACTAGAGCAAATATTCTAGTCTTAAAAATAACAACAACTAAAAAAGATAAACTTTTCACAATTTAAAAATAGATCACACCCATCATTACAAATAAAAATCATGAATAAAATACATACAAAATTAAAGAAACAAATATCAAATCTTTAATTGAAAGAATGTGAAGATCATTGGGGAGGCTTTTGTTGCATTGGGTTTTAACAGGTGAAGAAGATATAGTGAAAAATAAAATAACTTGAAAACCTAAGAAGTGGTTTAGTGTTTGTTTCATTGAGTTAACACTATATCTTCGTTACTTGTGAAATACCAAATTCTTTAATTTTAACGTTTTTAAAGCTTTCCTAATAATTTTTGTTGAATGATCTTTGGGTACCCAAAGGAATTTTATATAGTCAATTATATTATATGGAGGAAAGATTAATTTTGCATGTGAATTTTATGTAGTGAATATTTTCAGGATTGTAAAATGGGTATTAACAAACTTCTCTATATTAATGGACAATGACACTTTTTTCAGAAATATTAGTTTGAAAATAAACAAGGAGTTATAGTTTAGTAATTTGTAAGATTAAATTAAGGGATTAATGGCTATGCATTGACAGTGTAGAATAATTTTACATTTTCATTCAATAAAAAGCCAACAATATTCAAATGTCATTAAATTTTTTTAAAATAAAAGAGTCGTTTAAAAGCCAACAATATTCAAAAGCCAACAAATTTTTTCAAATGTCATTGTCAACCAATATTGGATACATAGTTGTCATTGGTTGACAATGTAAAAATATTATACACCGTCAGTGCATCACCCCTTTTCTCTTAAATTAAAAATAATAGCTACTTATATTTCTTATGGAATACGAAAAAGGTAAGATTAGTACTTTTAATTAAAATAAAAATAAACTTTTCCTAAATAATTAGAAACACAAGACATCATAGTCGGGAATAAAATTTAGACAAAAAATAGTTATTCGTCGAGGATTTTTATCAGTATTAATATATAATTTACAAAAAATTATTATAAAAAATAAAGTAATGTTTATTGAAAAACTCTTATTTTTTAAAATAAAATTGTATTCTTTATTAAGATTATAATCATATACCGCGTTTCTACACAAGTTTTATTTTTTCTATATATCACAATTAAGACACACACACAAATATATATATATATATATATATATATATATATATATATATATATATATATATATATATATATATATATATATAGTGGGGATAAACTTACTGCATGAGTAAGTGTTTTTAACTTACTCCACCATTTTAGCCTTTAAGGTAGATTTACTCTAATGGTTAAAAATAATAATTCAAATTAACTAATCCATTAAAACCAATTTAAAGGCTAAGTTGGTGGAAAATATATATTAAACACACTCAATTTTTTCTATTTTGAAACGACAGAAATATCCTTTAAAAACATAAAATAACAAACATATTTTCTCATTATTATTTTCTTTTAATTTTTTTTTTAAAGTGAGTAATATAAATAAATTTAAATACTCGAAATTGGAGCAGGAAGATTACAATTGTTTAAATAAAGTATCAAACGACCTTTTTTCTAACATGTGTAGAAAATTTAAACATTATACAATTTTAAATTATATATTTTTTCCATATTTAAAAGTTCTTTTAACTTCAGTTCACACCTTTAAAAATATTCTGAAATTCCTAGTTTGCTTAATTTATAAAATTTGTCATTTATGTTAAATATTAACTAACTAAATGAATGAAATAACATTGAATGTGTCACGAGAAAATTTAAACTACTTGACATTAATATGATATACTAACTCATCAAAATGCATATTTTAGACTTTTCCTTACACGACACTTAATTTATAAAAAAGTAACAATTTTTTAAGATCTAAAAACATATTGATCATTAGTATAAACAAAACAATTTTTTAGAAAACTTTAAGCTTGATTTATGTGATAGGTAAACCATTATAAATCTTAAGATTATATGCATAAAATTGATAAAAGATTAACAAAAATCTTGGACTAAAGCTTAAAAACATAAAAACAATTACAAAAGTATGGTTCATACTCGGACATGAGAAAGAAACACATTGCCCTATTATGTTCCACTCTAAATATCAAACACTAGAGCAAATATTCTAGTCTTAAAAATAACAACAACTAAAAAAGATAAACTTTTCACAATTTTAAAATAGATCACACCCATCATTACAAAGAAAAATCATGAATAAAATACATACAAAATTAAAGAAACAAATATCAAATCTTTAATTGAAAGAATGTGAAGATCATTGGGGAGGCTTTTGTTGCATTGGGTTTTAACAGGTGAAGAATATATAGTGAAAAATAAATAACTTGAAAACCTAAGAAGTGGTTTAGTGTTTGTTTCATTGATTTAATAGTATATCTTCTTTACTTGTGAAATACCAAATTCTTCAATTTTAAAGTTTTAAAAGCTTTCCTAATAATGTTTGTTGAATGATCTTTGGGTACCAAAAGGAATTTTATATAGTCAATTATATTATATGGAGGAAAGATTAATTTTGCATGTGAATTTTATGTAGTGAATATTTTTAGGATTGTAAAATGGGTATTAACAAACTTCTCTATATTCATGGACAATGACACTTTTTTAGAAATATTAGTTTGAAAATAAACAAGGAGTTATAGTTTAGTAATTTGTAAGATTAAATTAAGGGATTGCTATGCATTGACAGTGTAGAATAATTTTACATTTTCATTCAATAAAAAGCCAACAATATGCAAATGTCATTAAATTTTTTTAAAATAAAAGAGTGGTTTAATTGGATACATAGTGGTGATTGGTTGACAATGTAAAAATATTATAGAATGTCAGTGCATCGCCCCTTTTCTCTTAAATTAAAAATAATAGCTACTTATATTTCTTATGGAATTCGAAAAAGGTAAGATTAGTACTTTTAATTAAAATTAAAATAAACTTTTCCTAAATAATTAGAAACACAAGACATCATAGTCGGGAATAAAATTTAGACAAAAAAATAGTTATTCATCAAGGATTTTTATCAGTATTAATATATAATTTATAAAAAAATAATTATAAAAAATAAAGTAATATTTATTGAATAACTCATCTTTTTTTAAATAAAATTTTATTCTTTATTAAGATTATAATTATATACCGCGTTTCTACACAAGTTTTATTTTTTCTATATATCACAGTTAAGACACACACACAAATATATATATATATATATATATATATATATATATATATATATATATATATATATATATATATATATATATATATATATATATATATATATATATATATATAGTGGGAATCAAATTAATGCATGACTAAGTGTTTTTAACTTACTCCACTATTTTAGCCTTTAAGTTAGATTTAATCTAATGGTTAAAAATTATAATTCAAATTAACCAATCCATTAAAACCAATTTAAAGGCTAAGTTGGTGGAAAATATATATTAAACACACCTAAATTTTTCTATTTTGAAACAACAGAAATATCTTTTAAAAACAAAGATTAACAAACATATTTTCTCATTATTACTTTCTTATAATTACTTTTTTTTAATGTGAGTAATATAAATAAATTTAAATACTCGAAATCGGAGCAGGAAGATTACAATTGTTTAAATTAAGTATCAAACGACCTTTTTCCCAACATGTGTAGAAAATTTAAACATTATACAATTTTAAATTATATATTTTTTCCATATTTAAAAGTTCTTTTAACTTCAGTTTGCACCTTTAAAGAACATTCTGAAATTCCTAGTTTGCTTAATTTATAAAATTTGTCATTTATGTTAAATATTAACTAACTAAATGAATGAAATAACATTGAATGTGTCACGAGGAATTTAAACTACTTGACATTAATATGATATACTAACTCATCAAAACGCATATTTTAGACTTTTCCTTACACGACACTTAATTTATAAAAAAGTAACAATTTTTTAAGATCTAAAAACATATTGATCATTAGTATAAACAAAACAATTTTTTAGAAAACTTTAATGCTTGATTTATGTGATAGGTAAACCATTATAAATCTTAAGATTATATGCATAAAATTGATAAAAGATTAACAAAATTCTTGGACTAAAGCTTAAAAACATAAAAACAATTACAAAAGTATGGTTCATACTCGGACATGAGAAAGAAACACATTTCCCTATTATGTTCCCCTCTAAATATCAAACACTAGAGCAAATATTCTAGTCTTAAAAATAACAACAACTAAAAAAGATAAACTTTTCACAATTTAAAAATAGATCACACCCATCATTACAAAGAAAAATCATGAATAAAATACATACAAAATTAAAGAAACAAATATCAAATCTTTAATTGAAAGAATGTGAAGATCATTGGGGAGGCTTTTGTTGCATTGGGTTTTAACAGGTGAAGAAGATATAGTGAAAAATAAAATAACTTGAAAACCTAAGAAGTGGTTTAGTGTTTGTTTCATTGATTTAACACTATATCTTCTTTACTTGTGAAATACCAAATTCTTCAATTTTAACGTTTTAAAAGCTTTCCTAATAATTTTTGTTGAATGATCTTTGGGTACCAAAAGGAATTTTATATAGTCAATTATATTATATGGAGGAAAGATTAATTTTGCATGTGAATTTTATGTAGTGAATATTTTTAGGATTGTAAAATGGGTATTAACAAACTTCTCTATATTCATGGACAATGACACTTTTTTAGAAATATTAGTTTGAAAATAAACAAGGAGTTATAGTTTAGTAATTTGTAAGATTAAATCAAGGGATTGCTATGCATTGACAGTGTAGAATAATTTTACATTTTCATTCAATAAAAAGCCAACAATATGAAAATGTCATTAAATTTTTTTAAAATAAAAGAGTGGTTTAATTGGATACATAGTGGTGATTGATTGACAATGTAAAAATATTATACAATGTCAGTGCATCGCCCCTTTTCTCTTAAATTAAAAAAAATAGCTACTTATATTTTCTATGGAATTCGAAAAAGGTAAGATTAGTACTTTTAATTAAAATTAAAATAAACTTTTCCTAAATAATTAGAAACAGAAGACATCATAGTCGGGAACAAAATTTAGACAAAAAAATAGTTATTCATCAAGGATTTTTATCAGTATTAATATATAATTTATAAAAAAATAATTATAAAAAATAAAGTAATATTTATTGAATAACTCATATTTTTTTAAATTAAATTTTATTCTTTATTAAGATTATAATCATATACCACGTTTCTACACAAGTTTTATTTTTTCTATATATCACAGTTAAGACACACACACAAATATATATATATATATATATATATATATATATATATATATATATATATATATATAATATATATATATATATATATATATTATATATATATATATATATATATATATATATATATATATATAGTGGGAATCAAATTAATGCATGAGTAAGTGTTCTTAACTTACTCCACTATTTTAGCCTTTAAGTTAGATTTTACCTAATGGTTAAAAATTATAATTCAAATTAACCAATCCATTAAAACCAATTTAAAGGCTAAGTTGGTGGAAAATATATATTAAACACACTCAAATTTTTCTATTTTTAAACGACAGAAATATCTTTTAAAAACAAAAATTAACAAACATATTTTCTCAATATTACTTTCTTATAATTATTTTTTTTAAAGTGAGAAATATAAATAAATTTAAATACTCGAAATCGGAGCAGGAAGATTACAATTGTTTAAATTAAGTATCAAACGACCTTTTTCCTAACATGTGTAGAAAATTTAAACATTATACAATTTTAAATTATATATTTTTTCCATATTTAAAAGTTCTTTTAACTTTAGTTCACACCTTTAAAGAATATTCTGAAATTCCTAGTTTGCTTAATTTATAAAATTTGTCATTTATGTTAAATATTAACTAACTAAATGAATGAAATAACATTGAATGTGTCACGAGGAAATTTAAACTACTTGACATTAATATGATATACTAACTCATCAAAATGCATATTTTAGACTTTTCCTTACACGACACTTAATTTATAAAAAAGTAACAATTTTTTAAGATCTAAAAACATATTGATCATTAGTATAAACAAAACAATTTTTTAGAAAACTTTAATCCTTGATTTATGTGATAGGTAAACCATTATAAATCTTAAGATTATATGCATAAAATTGATAAAAGACTAACAAAATTCTTGGACTAATGCTTAAAAACATAAAAAAAATTACAAAAGAATGGTTCATACTCGGACATGAGAAAGAAACACATTACCCTATTATGTTCCCCTCTAAATATCAAACACTAGAGCAAATATTCTAGTCTTAAAAATAACAACAACTAAAAAAGATAAACTTTTCACAATTTAAAAATAGATCACACCCATCATTACAAAGAAAAATCATGAATAAAATACATACAAAATTAAAGAAACAAATATCAAATCTTTAATTGAAAGAATGTGAAGATCATTGGGGAGGCTTTTGTTGCATTGGGTTTTAATAGGTGAAGAATATATAGTGAAAAATAAAATAACTTGAAAACCTAAGAAGTGGTTTAGTGTTTGTTTCATTGATTTAACACTATATCTTCTTTACTTGTGAAATACCAAATTCTTCAATTTTAACGTTTTAAAAGCTTTCCTAATAATTTTTGTTGAATGATCTCTGGGTACCAAAAGGAATTTTATATAGTCAATTATATTATATGGAGGAAAGATTAATTTTGCATGTGAATTTTATGTAGTGAATATTTTTAGGATTGTAAAATGGGTATTAACAAACTTCTCTATATTCATGGACAATGACACTTTTTTTAGAAATATTAGTTTTAAAATAAACAAGGAGTTATAGTTTAGTAATTTGTAAGATTAAATTAAGGGATTGCTATGCATTGATAGTGTAGAATAATTTTACATTTTCATTCAATAAAAAGACAACAATATGAAAATGTCATTAAATTTTTTTAAAATAAAAGAGTGGTTTAATTGGATACATAGTGGTGATTGGTTGACAATGTAAAAATATTATACAATGTCAGTGCATCGCCCCTTTTCTGTTAAATTAAAAATAATAGCTACTAATATTTCTTATGGAATTCGAAAAAGGTAAGATTAGTACTTTTAATTAAAATTAAAATAAACTTTTCCTAAATAATTAGAAACACAAGACATCATAGTCGGGAACAAAATTTAGACAAAAAAATAGTTATTCATCAAGGATTTTTATCAGTATTAATATATAATTTATAAAAAATAATTATAAAAAATAAAGTAATATTTATTGAATAACTCATATTTTTTTTAAATAAAATTTTATTCTTTATTAAGATTATAATCATATACTGCGTTTCTACACAAGTTTTATTTTTTCTATATATCACAGTTAAGACACACACACAAATATATATATATATATATATATATATATATATATATATATATATATATATATATATATATATATATATATATATATATATATATATATATATATATATATATATATATATATATATATATATATATATATATATATATATATATATATATATATATATATATTGTGGGAATCAAATTAATGCATGAGTAAGTGTTTTTAACTTACTCCACTATTTTAGCCTTTAAGTTAGATTTAACCTAATGGTTAAAAATTATAATTCAAATTAACCAATCCATTAAAACCAATTTAAAGGCTAAGTTGGTGGAAAATATATATTAAACACACTCAAATTTTTCTATTTTGAAACGACAGAAATATCTTTTAAAAACAAAAATTAACAAACATATTTTCTCATTATTACTTTCTTATAATTATTTTTTTTAAAGTGAGTAATATAAATAAATTTAAATACTCGAAATCGGAGCAGGAAGATTACAATTGTTTAAATTAAGTATCAAACGACCTTTTTCCTAACATGTGTAGAAAATTTAAACATTATACAATTTTAAATTATATATTTTTTCCATATTAAAAGTTCTTTTAACTTCAGTTCACACCTTTAAAGAATATTCTGAAATTCCTAGTTTGCTTAATTTATAAAATTTGTCATTTATGTTAAATATTAACTAACTAAATGAATGAATAACATTGAATGTGTCACGAGGAAATTTAAACTACTTGACATTAATATGATATACTAACTCATCAAAATGCATATTTTAGACTTTTCCTTACACGACACTTAATTTATAAAAAATTAACAATTTTTTAAGATCTAAAAACATATTGATCATTACTATAAATAAAACAATTTTTTAGAAAACTTTAATGCTTGATTTATGTGATAATGTTGGCTGAAGATTTTGATGACATTATTAGAAGCGAAGATCAGATTTAATCGACATGGCAGAAAGGTCATAGCGAAGATGTCCTGGGAAATCGTGGAGCCAATGTCGAGCCCATGTCACAGTCTCAGATGGCTTTGGTTTCTTTTGAAGATATTTGAACATTTCTTTGCAAGTGAACCACCAAGGGTATGGAGGAAACCAAGCCAGAGCCAGTTCTGAGGTAGGTAATCTAGGAAATTTAGGTGGATGCATTTCTAATGCCAACCTATACCTATCCTCAGGTGACAACCCTGAAGGAAGTTTTAACTTAGAAACTTTTTCTTTGAATTTTTCCTTCAAGGTCTCAGCCGCTTGATGCACAGTGGATTCCAAGTGTGTGGGATCATAAGTAGTTTCGAAATAATTTTGAAAAGCCTTAATCTCTCTGGCATGAGTGAACATACCTTTCTTGGATTGTACCTGCACATCGAATGCATCAGTTAGTTTCTGCTGAATAGTAAGAGTATCGAACATATAAGTCTGATAGAACTTTGTCCACCATTCCAGAAACCCCTTTGCTGTAAGGTGTGTAGGTTCAAAAGTTATTAGTTCAAAATGGGCGAAGCCTTGGTATTGTTCCTGCTGTAGTTTGGCTTCTCTTGCCTTGAAGGTTCGCCCAGAGGTGATGGCATTCTCTGTTTGGAATAGGGGTTCAGGAATTAATTGGCACAAGCCAAATTGTCTCGAAACGAAGTTGGGTTGATAAGAAAAAAGGAAAATTTGATTCTTAGCAGGAGTAATTCGTGAAGAGATTAGTCTGGGTAGCAAAAAGGCTCTCCATACATCTTGAATTTCTTTGCTTTTGACAGCTTCTGAGAGAGCCATGGTGAACCATGAGGGTCCATGAGTCCTTGAAGCAAAAGGCGCCATGGTCTCTTCGAATCTATGCCTCTTGGAGAATATCATGATATATTTTGAGAAGAGAACTTTGAAGTCATCCTTATCATCGTTTGGGGTAAGTCTTCGCAGCCTAGTGCCTTCGATGATTCTATCCGCAATTTCTGGGTCTTGTCCAGCAATAGTGTTGGCAGTTGATAGTGAAGGTTCGAACATGGCATTTAGCCATAACTGGAGTAACCAGAAAGGGCCAGCTAGCAGGATGTTCTTGGAGGTGTGAGATTTCAGACTCGAAACAGCTGACCTTAGACTTTCGTAAAGATCAACTAATAGCAGTTCGCTTAAACACACCCTCCGATTCTCATGCAAATCTCTAGCTAGAGGAATAAACCTACTGGCTACCTGTAGGGATCTGCTGCAAAAGACATACCTTGACAACCATAAGGTAAGGAAAGCAATGTGTTCCACATCCGACACACTGTCTCCTTCAGTGTGATAGTGGCTGATAAACTTTGAAAAGCTAGCTAGCTTGACTTCGAAGTCAATAATACTCGAATGCTCTTCATTGTCAGGAATATAGGTTTCTCCTATTGGTGATAACCCAGTAATGGCTGTTATGTCAAAAAAGGTGGGTGTAATCATTCCACCAGGGAGATGGAAAGTATTGTAAGTACTGTCCCAGAAATATAGGGACGCGAATAACAATGGGTGGCTATAAGTAAAGCCTGGTTTCGATAGTTTAATCAAGTTGTAAATACCTAATTCTTCCCATTGCTGGGATTTCTTAGCTTCTACTTTATTAAACCAGTTGTGATAAGCTGTGTCGGAGATGGGGCAAGATCTAAATAGTTTGAAGTTACTCTTTACATAATCTAGCACAAAAGGGTCCTTAGGGGGAATGATTGGATTTTCCACGGTGGTTGAATCAGAAGACTCTATTGTCTTAGGGGCATCCATTTTATTAAACAGAGGTTTGAAATTATAACAAACAGGGAAAATTTTTCTGGTGTCTTTTAAGATTTCAAAGACTGTAAGAGGGCCCATTAAAGCTAACCTCTTTCCAGCGGCATTAGTAGGAATTAGTACCTGGGATGCATAAAGCATTTCCTTCTCTTTTGAGATCATCTGGGGAACAAGAACAGATTGACCTTGGTAGGTGCCAACCTTGCTTTCCATTATGGTTCCTGTGGTCTTTCCTTTCTTTTGGAAGCCTTTTTTAGTTGAGATGAAGTTGAAGAAGACATTGTTGGAAGAATGTTGGAAGTTTAGGGTTTTCGGTGAGAAAAGAGGGAGAAAAGATTCAGAATATGGGAAGAAAAGAAAATACTAAGTTGATGGATTTTTATAGTATGGAAGTTTAAGCATCCACTGAGTAAGGTTGTGATACGTGGTAGTCCTGGGTTGGTTTAAGAAGGAGGGGGCGTAAAGTGAATATTGGTAATAGGCGTGATTAAAGATAATCATTGTTTTGTAACTGCACCATGCTGTGAAATGGTTCAAGGCGGATAAGGAATCTGAAAAGCATTGTAATTGACGTGACTGGAGTCATATGCAATAAATGTTACGATGATTCGAAGGTCGCATCAAAATCTTGTGTATATGTTTAAAATAAGTATTTCTCAAAGGAATCGAAATACATATTTTAAAGGGGCATTTTGTTGGCTGAAGATTTTGATGACATTATTAGAAGCGAAGCAAATTGGACGTTTCGATTGGAATAAAGCAAGATGTCATGTTTCGAAATGGTAGAAGCAGTGCTTCGAATGGGCATATCAAAGCTTGGAGCTTCGAGTGATAGTTATGAGGATATATTCAAAGAAGTCTCGAAATGTTAACAAGGCTGTGTCCAAGAAATGCGTTCGAAGCGAAGAAGTGCCAAAACATTTGAAATTCAAATGCAAGCGGGATGTTCGAAATTTGAAATATATGCGCTGGAGCATTTGAAGACGCGTGGAAGCTAGGGAGAGGCATTGCTCTGCATGTTCTGAACGTGGCAGAATCTTATAGCAAGACCGTTATGGTCGAAGTAGTATAAATAGAAGTCTTAGCATTAGGATTTCGTGTGTCATATCTATTGTACAAAAAACTCAGTAAACATTCAAAATACCACATGGCTAGGGAAACGAATGCACGAGCAATGTACGTATGATAACACCAAGTGTTTATGATTTAATGAAACTCTTTACCATTTCCAGTATTTTCCTTTATCTTCATGTCAATACCATTCAAAAGCTTTTGCACTAAAATGTTTTCATTCGAAGTCTTTTTATTAATGTCTTACATTTAAATGCTTTCTTTCCATTTCAAATACCTTACATTTCAGAAACCTTTGCACATTTCATGCCTTTATCTTCAAGCTTTTATCATTCGAACATCTCTTTCACTTAAAGTCATTTTACTGTTTTCTTGCATTTAAACGCTTTCTTCATATTTCGAATCTTTTACATTCCAGAGAATCTTTTACATTACATGTTTTTATGCTTCGAAGTCATTTACTTGTCTTTTCTGTAGTTTTACATGTCTTTACAATTGAACTTTATTCATGCAATTTAGTTTCGCGCACATTTACTTGATCACGCCTTTAGATCTTTAATAGAGTAATCGAAGTAAGTTAAACACCTACACAACATTCTAAATACCAACCATGAATACCAGTTCTATAATGAGAGTTATCTGAATGACCAATACATCCTAGGATCAATCTAGTCGATCCTGCGAGTTACCAGAGAGATTGAATAACAATCAGTAAGATTATTCGATAGTTTGTAGGACTAGCGGTTGTTTACCAGAAATCACTGTAAACAAATTGGCACACCCGGTGGGACCAGTCATTGGCCATCACGGAATTTAGAACAAAGTTGTTAAGACATAACCATTGTAAAAATACTCTCTGAGCGATAAGTTTATTGTTTTATGAACCTTAGAAGTGGTAGAATAACCAATAGCAACCAACCCTTATCCAGAAGAAAACGTTTGAACAAGATGTCTAATTCTGACAATCAACAAGGGGAACAAAATGCCCCATATACAACAGGCACTAATATGTCTGCTTCGATGGGAACATCTAATGTGATCCCTTCGAATGCACAGTCTATTGCATCCTCTACCAGTAATATAGCCACTAATGGAATAAGTGTCATATCAACTAATAGTTCGATCCTAAGAAATACTGGAACCATTGGTTATCCTGGGGGATTCGTCCCACCATTAGGGACACAAACCCATTTCGCCACCCCACTAACTAGACCACCCGGTTTCGATGGTGATAGAACCAGAAATTCCTCTTATGGAATGCCAACATCTTTTATGGCAGGCTTACACAATTCCACATCGAATTCATCACCACAATTAGGGTCTGGGTCTGGGGCAAATCAGTTTATGACAAATAACCAAGGGTCAGTGGGTTATAGTGCAATGCCTATTTTAACCACAGATAACCAGTTGGCTTTTAGGCAATTAATGGATGACAGTAACCATAATATGATAGGAGTATTAGCACAAACTATGCAGGAAATCTTTGCCCCAATAGTACAAAATGTGACTGTGACAAACAGAGAAAACGCAGATAATATGAGTCGAATAGCAGATTTTTTCGCTCCCCCAGAGAGGCGTAGGCAGAATCAGGCGGGAGTTCGAGCGAACATACCTATTATAGAACAAGTTGCTAACGACCCACCCTATAGACCAGCCAGAGAGGAGGTTAACTTGGGGGCAAGGGCACAAAGGCTAGAAGCCCCAATGATCTAAGGCCCACAAAGGGAAATTATGGAACCAGGGGCAAGGGTCGAAAGGCTGGAAGTCCCAGAGTTTCGAGAAGAACAACCTAGAGGGGTTGTCATGGTGGGTCGAAATCAAGATGCTGATGCAGTCGTTCATAGAATTCGAAACGATAACATCTTGGCAGAAAATAATCTAACAACCATGATAGAGAGAATCATGGCCCAGAATGGCCTCAACACGGGAATTAGAAGGCCAAATTATGCCTCCCCTATATTAGATTACATAATGCACACTGATTTACCAAGGGGATATAAAGTCCCTAAGTTTACAAAGTTTGCTGGGGATACCAATGAGTCAACAGTCGAACATATAGCCAGGTATCTAACCGAAGCGGGAGATATAGCCAATAATGAAGACCTCAGGATCAAATATTTCCCAAGTTCCCTGACTAAGAACGCTTTCACATGGTTCACCACTTTGCCTCCTGGGTCCATTGATACTTGGGCTCTTTTGGAGAGATTATTCCATGAACAGTTCTACATGGGACAATAAAAAATAAGTCTGAAGGAACTAGCCAGTGTCAAGAGAAAGTTCACTGAACCCATAGATGATTATTTGAATAGATTCAGGATTTTGAAATCTAGATGTTTCACAGTAGTGCCTGAACATGAGTTAGTCGAAATGGCCGCTGGCGGTTTGGATTACTCTATTCGAAAGAAACTAGACACTCAATACTTGAGGGATATGGCTCAATTAGCCGATAGGGTTCGACAGGTCGAAAGACTAAAGGCCGAAAAGGCCAGAGTCTTTAAAAATAACAAGAAGGAAAGGATCTCCTATGTTAGAACTAAGGAAGCAGAAGATTATCCTGAATTCGAATTCGAAGAGGTCGAAATCGACCTTGCTGAATTAAAACAGGCACCACCTTACTCCTGCAAATTATTAGTTCCCACAAAAGGGAAAGAAATTGTTGAAAATGAGAAAAGTGACAAATTCCCAAAGAAGGTTTATACCTTCGATGTCACTAAATGTGACGATATTTTTGATTTACTTGTCAAAGATGGCCAACTCATTGTGCCATCAAATGTCAAAATACCTCCTTTAGATCAAAGAAAGAAAAGAGGATTTTGCAAATATCATAGTTTCCTAGGCCACAAAACCTCACAGTGTTTTCTTTTCAGGGACCTATTTCAGAATGCAATTAAAGATGGCAGACTGAAGTTTGCTGATAAGGCAAAAATGAAAGTGGACGAAGATCCTTTGGACGTCGCAGACACCAATTACTCTGAGCCTGCATGCATTGGAGAAATTAACATGGTGGAAGCTGACCAAAGTGACGCTCCAGTAGGAGAGAAAGGTACTGAAAATGGAAGTTGGGTGATAGTCGAAGTCAATAAGGGGGTCATTGAAGACGTCCACAAGCAACCAGAGACTTTGATAGAAGCAGCACCTTTAGCTGTTGCAAAGGAAATCCAGGCTACTGAAGGCCAGGAAAACCAAAACCAAGAATTGACACAGGTTATTGAAGGCCTGAGGCTAGAATTGGAGAAAGTCCAAATCACGAAGCCAACCTCCCCTCAGAAAGAAATATGGGATACTCTAGGGGAACCCAGTGGAAAGTTTGACTACTTGGTCAAATATTCTTCCCCAGAGAGTTCGAAGGTCCACATTGAAGATATAAAACCCACAGGATGGGGAGATGATGAATCTAAAGGGGAGGATGTTGAGGTAAACATGGTGGATATGGAGAGACCTCGCTCTGAGATGGAGGAGGTAGAGAGATACTTAGAAAAAGAGAAGTATAAAATGGAGGATAATCATGCTGGAGATGCTAGTCTCAAGGATTACCTCATGATGTGCCATAAAGGAGATACAAGGATGATACTATGCCCTAGGTGCAGCATCCTCTGCAACCAGAGAATCGCTGCAAACTTCGAGAGGGTACAAAGGGCGCGAACTGGCAACAACTGGCGCCAGGATAACCAATTATTCAGGTGTTATCTTAAGGCTGGAGAAAGTTTGCTGGAATTTGTGTTTTGCTGCTACAAAGGGGAAACCAAGTGCTTGATATGCCCAAGGTGTTCCGCTGTGTATGATCAAAGCATGGCCAGAGCCTTCGAAACAATTCCCTTCGCCCCTTGCTGGAACCACCAAGAAACTGTTCAGATGGGCCCACGTTTCGATAGAAAATACAAACAACGAAGGCCTGATAGTCCTCATCCCAAGGGCGCTCGAAGAGTGACGTTCAAAATCTCTGCTGAAGTGCCAACAGACAGATGGCTGCAAGTCAGAAATGACAAAGGCAAAGACAAATGGAGAAACACTGAATGAAACGTACGCCACGCTATGACATATAGAAGGCAATTCAACATAGCGAAGAGGGAAGAGGTGAGATTAGAGAACTACAAAGGAAGAAACCCCATGTCAAGATCTCAGTGGCAGAAACAACAGAGGATTCGAAAGGCTGAGAGAGAAGCTGTGGAAAATAAAGGGGCAACTTCAACAAAGAACCAAGGTGAATCTAGCACCAACAAACCCACACCAAAAAATCAAATTGAAGACAAACCCCCAGTTAATAGGAGGCTCTTTTCTGAAGTGCAACTAGATGAACCAAAGGAATACACTCCAGGTCCAGAAGAAGACGAAGATATGATAACGGACAACTTCGAATCAGAGGGGGAGTCTTCGTTCAACCTCAATTGCAACGTGGTATCTGTGCTTCCTTGTGAGTTTGGACAGGAAACTGAAATTGATGAATATGAGGAAGAAGATACCATAGACCTGATGAAGCATAGGCCTGTGTGCTACTATGTGATGGATAATGGAGCTGTCGAGGAGAAGAATGCGTTCTTCGAGCGTCCAAAACCAGCTATGAAGAACCATCTTAAGCCACTGTTTATTCGGGAAAAGGTTGGTGCCCATGGCATGAATAAGGTTCTAGTGGATGGGGGCGCTGCAGTCAACTTAATACCCCATTTTATGCTGAAAAGGTTAGAAATACGCGAAGGAGACATCAAACCACACAACATGGTTTTGTCCAATTATGAAGGGAAAGTAGGCAAAACACTGGGGGTGGTTCAATTGGACTTGACAATAGGCTCAAGCTGTAGGCCCACCATGTTCATGGTGATCGAAGCCAAGGCCAACTATAACTTGTTGCTGGGAAGGGAGTGGATCCATGGCGTAGGGGCAGTTCCTTCGTCAATGCACCAACGATTAGTTTTATAGAGAGAAGATGGGATCGTGGAAAACATTGAAGCAGACCAGAGTTACTTCATGTCAACAGTCAAATTAGTTGACAAGAGGAATTATGACAAACATCTGGCAAAGATTGCTCCTTGTGTCCCAAATGATGAAATCAACGAAACCAGAAACGCCCACTACTATATGACCCTTCGCCATGATGGCCTATACTGGGATAGAAGAATAATAAGTTACGACGAAGGAGTCGAAAGTACTATACAAAGACGGCCAGCAGGCTGGGAATTCGACAACCTTACTCATGACTGAGTCCTCCTTTTTCGAAAGGATTTCGGCCTATATGGCTGAGAACGAATCAAAGGCGGCCTTGGAGGCTGAAATGAATAAACTGGTTGTAAAGATGAACGAAATAAATGGGGATAGCTCGAAAGGCTCACCCTTTAAAGAACTTGATATAGATCAAAGGCTGGACGCCATCTATGATAAAGAACCCTTAGGCTTCGAAAGGGACCCCATAGACTCAGGTGCCAAAATGTTGGCGCAGGATCCACTCGAAGAAGTGAACTTAGGGGATGAAAACACGAAAAGAATAACCTACATAAGTGCAAAACTTAGCCCAGGCCTCAAGCAGGAAGTAATCGAAGTCCTCAAGAAAAATAAAGATTGCTTCGCATGGGATTATGACGAAATGCCTGGTTTAAAGAGGGAATTAGTCGAACATAGACTTCCAATCAAGGATGGCAAGAAGCCCATCAAGCAAACACCTAGAAGATTCGCACCAGCGGTTCTCACAAAGATTAAAGCTGAGATTGAACGGTTGCTGCGTTGCAGATTCATCAGAACCACAAGGTATGTCGAATGGTTAGCAAATATAGTACATGTTATTAAGAAAAATGGTTCTTTGAGAATCTGCATAGATTTTAGGGATTTAAACACTGCAACCCCTAAGGATGAGTACTCCATGCCTGTGGCAGAAATGCTAGTAGACTCTGCTGCAGGATTCGAAAATTTGAGTATGTTAGATGGATACTCTGGGTATAATCAGATTTTTATTGCTGAAGAAGATGTTGCCAAGACAGCATTTCGTTGCCCAGGAGCCTTAGGCACCTACGAATGGGTGGTGATGCCTTTTGGTTTAAAAAACGCTGGGGCAACTTATCAAAGGGCAATGAATTCGATTTTCCATGATTTCATTGAAACCTTTATGCAGGTGTATATTGATGATATAATCATCAAATCAATATCCACAGAAACCCATTTGCATCATTTGAGCCAATCATTCAAACGAATGAGAAAACATGGCTTAAAGATGAATCCCCTTAAATGTGCATTTTTTGTGCAGGCTGTAGATTTCCTTGGCTTTGTGGTTCACAAGAAAGGAATTGAGATCAACCAGAACAAAACCAAAGCCATAATGGAGACAAAAGCACCTACGTCAAAAAGGGAGCTGCAATCTTTGCTAGGGAAGATTAACTTTCTCAGAAGGTTCATTTCGAATATGAGTTGAAGAACCCAAGCTTTCTCTCCGTTGCTTCGTTTAAAGCAAGGCCAAGCCTTCGAGTGGAACGAAGCCCATCAGGAGGCATTTGACAAGATAAAAAGATACCTCTCTCAGCCTCCCATCTTGTCTCCACCTTCATGGGGAAAGCCCATGAGATTGTACATATCTGCCTCTGAAGTTAGTATAGGTAGTATGTTAGCACAAGAAGATAGCAATGGCATCGAAAGAGCCATATACTATTTAAGTAGAGTATTGAATGATGCAGAGACCAGATATAGCAATTTAGAAAAGCTATGTCTCTGTTTGTACTTCTCTTGTATGAAACTCAAGTATTATATAAAGCCTGTTGATGTTTATGTTTCATCTCATTTCGATGTCATTAAACACATGCTTTCGAAACCAATAATGCATAGCAGAGTTGGTAAATGGGCTTTAGCCTTAACAGAATATTCTTTGACTTTCATGCCTTTGAAAGCTGTGAAAGGCCAAGTGATTTCTGATTTCATTGTGGACCATTCATTGGTTGAACAGATTGTCCTGAGTTATGTTGAAGTGCAACCATGGAAATTATACTTTGATGGTTCGACCCACAAGAATGGAAGTGGTGTTGGAGTCTGTTGTACCCCAAAATTTGCCCTCCCATATCCTTCAAGAAATTGCCAAGTCAAGCTGCAAAATTCCCCAAGGGTTGCACAGTCAAGAGCCTCCTGAACAGTCAAAATTAGGGTTTTGGTTCTGATCAAGAAGATGAAGTTTTCAAGGGTCCAATCAAGTCCCACATGCCTATAAATATGGTCAAGCATCCTCATATCAAGTTTCAAGACTTTTAGCACAAAATTGCACAGTCAAAACCCTAATTGCACTACAGTTAACTGTAGGGGCAAAATGGTCATTTGACAGTCAAAAATCCAAATTTTTGGTCAACATCTCATTTTTAAGCCACAAACATCATTTGATCAATGCTTGATCATGATTCTCAAAGTTTGGCTCAAAAATCATCAAGATGCAAAGGTTTCCTTATTTGGACAGTTGAAAAAGTCAACTGTAAATTGACCAGGGCATAACTTTCACATGGATTATCAGAAAAATTCCATCTAAAGCTCATTTTGAAGAGAAATACATTTCCTATAACTCCTCTTCATACTTCAAGTCCAAGAAATGCTCTCACAAAAAGTTATCAATTTCAACATTATAGGTCATTTTCAAAAGTCAACAAAAAGGGACTTTAAGTCAAAGGCCATAACTTGAGATTGGTAAATCAAAATGACATGGGACCAAAGTCATTGGTTAGAGGACTCAAAGACCTTTCCAAAATGTCCAAGAACATGAGCAAAGCTTAAAAATTGAGCAAGTTATGCCTTGTGGAAGTTGGGAAATTTTTGGATATTTTGAAAAGTCAACATTGATTCAAATGACCTAAAATTGCTAATGGGCCTCTTTTTCTTCCACAATTCATTATCCAAGGCATGTGCACAACCATTTGGCCCAAAGGGAAGTTTTTCTCCATTTTTATTTATTTATTTGAATTTTTTATTATTAATAATTCATTTAATTAAATAAAATACATGAAAAATATAAAACCAATGAAATCAAATCTTTTTGTGCAGAAAATATTCTCATTGGAAACTCAAGATTCGTGCATAATCATTTGTGGAAAGTTTTGTCATGATTTGATACCAAATAGCATGGAAAATATTGAAAAAAGATCTTGAAAAATCAAATCTTCTAAACCATGAATGCAAAGGTTTTGGATCAAGTTTTCAACCCTAAATCATTCATACATAAGTACCAAACGCAACCCTAATGCCATGGACCAAAAAAGTTGCGCCAGAAATCCTTACACAAACTTGGAAATTTTGCTTGAAAACTAAAATCCGAAAACACATTTGCAGGTCGTTTCAAGCCACAAAACTCATTCCATTGCATTCCTGGAACATCAAGCAACGTGCCTGGATCAAGAACACAGTCCCTAACCCTTTGAATCATTGTACAGAAGTCAAGCTTTTCTCATTTTTTTTCATAATCGTATTTCAAGATTGAGACATTTTCATAGCATTTTGATTGTGTATTCATACTGAGTAATGTCTTCTGAAGCTAACCATATGGATTAATTGCATTTTTATACACTATATGCAAATATGCCATTGTTGTTTTTTTAGGGTTTGTGAAGCTTTGAATTAGGGTCTTTTGATTAAGGAACAATTGGCTCATGGGACCTAGGCCATCCAACTCAATGCGTTTGGACGAAGAGAATGGCACCCTCGCGCTCAATTTATGAGCCTTCCTGGGTTATTCGCTATTTTCCAGAAAATGGCCTAAAAGAACGCTTAAAAAACCGTTGCTAAATTGTTCTTGTTTCAGGAAAATAAACAACGAGGAAGAAGATGACCCCTGTGGCGATCAACGACTGGCTTGTTTGAATTTTACGCGCTAAAATTCCACTGACATTTGTTTTATTATATATTGTTTGTTATTCATATAAGGTACAAAGAAAACAAAGTGGAGCACTGGCAAGCGCGTTGATTGGTAAACCATAGGACCTGGGTTCGATCCCAGGTCCCCACCCTCCTTTCATATTATTTTTTCTTTAATACTTACATGCAATTTCAGCCTGAAGGAGCACCATAGGCCTTCAAAATCAAGCCTTCCACGTACACCCTGAGCTCAATCAAAGGGCCATGATTTGGAGAGCATAGTGGACCCTAGTCAAAGATCTCACACGTGTCCTGAAAAGTCAAAGAGGCCAGGGATAATTGGGCCCAGAATTACTACAAAAAAGTCCTCCATTTAGGGACAACACCACCCTCCAGTTTGTTTCTTTTAACTTTTTATATCTTTTTCTTTTCTTTGTTTTAATTAATCTTTGTTTTAATTCTTTAATTTAATGTTTTTATAATATATAAAAAACACCATAAAAAATCAGAAAAGATCAAAAAAATAATAAATATTTTATTTTAGTACTTTTGTAAAAAAATTGCATTAATTAATTTTAGTTTTAATTTAGGGTTTAATTGTAATATTTTCATAATAAAAATCTAAAAATTGGTAGAATTAGGGTTTAATTAATTTTTTTATCTTTTTTATTTTCTTTCATAATAATTAAATATTTACTATTATTTATTTTTATAATCAAATTGCATGTAAATTAATTAGGGCTAATTTTAGGTTAAAACTTTAACATATTTTCTTAATAAATAAAAATTATAGAATTAGGTTTAATTGCATTTAATTCTTTTTCCATTAAAATCATAAAATACCAAAAAATACCAAAAACAATTTCTTTTCTTTTTTTAATTAATTAATTCCATCATTTAATTTAATTTTGCAAAAAGGGTCCAACGCCCTCGTTTTAATTCTTATTTAATTCGCATATTTATTTTATTTCGTATAATATTTATGTACCTCTCCCAAGGCCTTGTAAATTAATTTCTTGCACTTTATTGTTCTTTTAATTCTTTATTTTTCTGTCAAATCGGGTTCAAGAAATTTTTGCAATGTGGACCCGCGCCTTTTGTAATAGCTTTAGAATTTTTACTTCTCGCAATATTTTAACTGTTAATCAAGGCATGAAGGAATGTATGGACAAAAATAAAAACAAACGCTAGATCACCTTTAACATGACAAAAGACAAAAATAACTGAACCAGACACACAAATCACACACCACCCCTAGGGTAAGCCTCACTGTTGCCTTGCCTCGAAAGGTGATCGTCGAGTAGAGGATGTCTTAGTAAGTCCTCATGATCCGGGAACCTGGCATGAGGGTAGCTTCTAAGGTGTCTTCCCATTGCTCTGGTGATCACCATGTCCCGAACCTCGAATTGACCCGAACACCTCCAACCTCTCAATGGTGGGATGGCACTACTTTAAAGGGCATTTACACAGACGAATTCCTTAGGGTAGGTAGGTTCTCGTGGATATTTGCTCTAATTCAAAACAAAACAAATCAAAAATACTTTTCACACCAACACATTTTCAAAACGCTTTCGAAAGCAACTTTCAAACACTCTTGAGGACCGATACAAGAGTCGAACTGGAATTTTCAAAGAAACTTTTTTTTAAAACCCACAGTTGAAAAGCACACAAACCTTTTGAAAACACAAATGAGCAAGTATCTAAGAGCCCATGGATAAACATGGATAGAAAGGGTGCTAACACCTTCCCTTTCTATAATCTACCTCCCGAACCGAGAGCAATCTCTTTAAGGAATTTTTCTGTGCTTTTGTCCTTTCCATTTGGAGAAAATAAAAGACGGTGGCGACTCTTGCTTCCGCGACATTTCGCGAACCAGCGTTAAACAGTCAGTTCCAGATCCACCGATCACAGAGTCCTTCTAATTTCTCCTGAATGAATTCCAACAAAATTCAAGTATAAATTAGATGGTCCTCTTTGCTCGAACAACGAAGCTGAGTATGAAGCGCTCATTGTTGGACTTGAAGCTTTGTTGGAATTGGGGGCAACTAGAGTCGAAATTAAAGGAGACTCAGAATTAGTGATCAAGCAAATAACAAAGGAGTATAAATGCATAAAGGAAAACCTGATGATATACTTCGTCATAGTTAACAGGCTACTTAGGAAATTTGAATACATGGATATTCAACATATACCAAGAATAGAAAACCAAGAAGCAAATGACTTAGCACAGTTGGCTTCAGGTTATAAAGTTTCTGCCAGAAACTTTGAGGATTTAGTTGAATTAAGGGGTAGAGTTATGGCTACTAGATTCACACCATCAGATCTAGAGAGTATGAAATTGGGTTATGCTGAGAAACAAGGATTCGAAATATTAGCCATAAACACTTTATCAGATGCAGATTGGCGAAGTCCACTTGTGAGTTATTTAACAAACCCAACTCTGAATGTTGATAGGAAGATAAAATATAGAGCATTGTCATATGTCCTCATGGGAAACAAGTTGTTCAAAAAGACCCAAGAAGGCGTATTACTGAAATGCCTAGGAGAAAGTGAGGCATACTTAGCATTGTCAGAAGTCCACAATGGGGCATATGGGGCACATCAAGCAGGTCATAAAATGAAATGGCTGTTATTTCGATATGGCATGTATTGGCCCAACATGCTCAAAGATTGTATAGACTTTGCTAAAGGTTGTGAAGAATGTCAGAAACATGCAGGGATTCAACATGCCCCTGCAAGTGAGTTACATTCAATCATTAAACCATGGCCATTTAGAGGATGGGCATTGGATTTAATAGGAGAAATAAATCCTGCTTCGTCTAAAGGACAGAAATATATCTTGGTAGGAATAGATTATTTTACCAAGTGGATCGAAGCAATACCATTAATAGTTGCTGATCAAGAGGCGATTATTGAGTTTATACAGAAACAAATTATCTATATGTTCGGATTGCCAGAGAGCATAACCACAGACCAAGGCTCTGTTTTTACCGGTAGAAAGATGCAAGAATTTGCTCAAGAAATGGGGTTTAGATTACTAGCATCAACGCCATATTATGCTCAAGCAAATGGTCAGGTCGAAGCAGCTAATAAAGTGATAATAGGGTTAATTAAGAAACATATTGGTAAAAAGCCAAGAAACTGGCACAAAACTTTGGACCAAATACTATGGGCATGTAGAACATCTCCTAAAGAAGCTACTAACACCACGCCTTTCCAACTCACATTTGGTCATGATGCAGTTCTGCCAGTAGAAATTCATCTACAATCAGTTCGAATTCAAAGACAAAACGAAATTCCAGCTGCATTATATTGGGAGATGATGATGAATGAGTTAGTTGAGTTGGACGAAGTTAGATTACATGCATTGGAAATCTTGATGAGACAAAAAGAAAGAGTGGCCAGGACATATAACAAAAGGGTGAAAAGAAAAGCATTCATTATTAATGACTTAGTCTGGAAAGTCATATTGCCCATGGACAAGAAAAATAAAACGTTAGGTAAATGGTCACCTCATTGGGAAGGGCCTTTTCAAATAATAAAGGTATTCTCAAACAATGCATATGAAATCGAAGAGCTGATGGATGATAAACGTATCCTAAAGGTAAATGAGAAATATTTAAAGAAATATAAGCCACGCCTGCAGGAGATTCGAATAGTAACAACGTAATCAGAATATCATAAAAATGCCAAAATGGCAATATGGGGTTGCCAAAATGGCGTTGTTCAAATGTTACATACAAAAAAGTGATATTTTAACCAAATCAACACTAAGATTTAGAAATAGGAATTATTCTTCAATCTGTTAAAGGTACTTCGAAAAGACTCAAGCCTTTGTTGAGCAAAACGTCTTGCTCCCTCTAAGGTAGCCACTTCTCCTTTGAGTTGTTCTGCAGTTTCCATTTCTGCAAGCCCCTTGTTGAGGAGCTCTTCGAATTGGTTACCAGCAGTATTGGTTTCGTAGGCTAATTGTTGTTCTTGAGCCTCTTTAACCTTCTGTTGAAGTTCCTGAATTTGCCTTTCCCAGAGAAGGATGGACTCAGCTCGAGCCTCATAATCAGTTTTTGCTTGCTTTAGATGCATGGCTTGATCCTCAGCTTCTTGAGAGAGTTTCGAAGCATGCTCATAAGCAGCATCCATTGCAGTTCGTTTTTCTTGAACCTTTCTGGTAGCAAATTCATCTTGGAGAAGGTACCCAGTCACGTTGTCCAGCAAAGATTGAAGATCGAACAAGATAGTGCTAACTGGCAAGGAGCAGGTAGCAAGGTTGACTTTTGCAAGCAACTCCTTCATAGTGTAGCAAGCTGTGCTATCTTGTTTGAGCACTTCGAACAAATCCACATCAAGAATTGTTCTCCTAATCCTGTTAAGAAGTACAATTCTGTCATCTGTGGGTAACGGATGGCTAGTCGAACTTGTGCCAGCCCTAGCTGGTGGAATATCCCTTTAGCTAGCTTCGCCTTCATGTATCCAATAGGGTCATTTCGTCTTAGGAGAGCAAGCTCCTCTTCAGTCATTCGGGATAGAGACGGTTGAGGGAGTTCCACGCGCAGGGGAGTCACATCCATTTCGACTTCCATGGATTTATTGGTTGCGTCACCGTCACCTTCATTCGTTTCATGCTCGTCGTCTTCTTCATTATCATCCAAATCCACCACTTCGATATCTTCGTTCTTGCTGCTATTTGCATCTGACTCAGTCCCAGCAGTCGAACCATCATTGGCATCTTCCTCCTCAGACCCTTCTTCTGCAGATTCTTCGTTTCTTTGATCAGAATCAGCTTTCTCTCCTTCAGCGGGAATGTCCTTTGGATCCTCTTGAAGGGTTTCAAGGGGGGACTTTTGAAGAGAAGCTCTTTGTAAAGTCTCTACAGATTCATGAAGCGTTTCTTCATTTGTTTCTTTTAGAGGAGGAGAAGTACTCTGATCATCTTGCTGCTCAGAAGCCCCAGCCAGAACCGCCATATTGGAGGAACCTTTGTTCTACACAAGATTGCTGGAATCTCCTTGAGGAGAAGAGTTGATCGGAGCAGCAGTTTTCGATGGTGAAGTCGAAGTGGTAAAAGCTGGATTCAAAATGTCCTGCAGAGGCAAAAGAATATTAAAAGCATGCACCAAGGTAATGAATAATTATTTTGTCAAAGATTTAAAGTTCAATTTACCTGTGGACTCTCAGAAGAGAGGTTGCTAGCTATGCGTTCCAACATTACGTTGGAGGTCGAAGATCGAATTTTGGATTTAGGTGAGGGAGCAGCATCCCTGGAATCGAGTCCAGAGACACTAGTTGGTACAACACTTTTGGAAATTTCCTTCTTCTGCTTCTTCTTCGAAGCAGCTGGTAAATTCCCTCCAGCCTTGGGGTCTTCCCCAGTAGTGTTTGTTTTTCGCTTCTTTGGAGTGGTTGGCGGAAGTTTGTGAGTCTGAAAAGATTTAACAATAAGTTAGATGCAAATCATGAAACATTAGTGTATTCGAAACATCAAGGCTAAGTGATTACCTGTGGAGTTGGAGCACTGGTTATTATTGGTGTTGTTGTTGTTGTTGTTGCAGCAATTGTTGTTGGGTTGGATAGAGTCACATTATCAATGGTTTCGACAGAGGCCTGAGAGGCGCTCCCTTCTTTTGACTTTGAAGCAGCAGTCTTTATCCTGATGGCTGAAAATCGAAACAATTAAGGCAAAAGTTAAAAATATAGAAAATGAGAAACATTTAGGATTTTCCCAAGCATTCGCACCTGTGCCTTGATCAGATTTAATTGACATGGCAGAAAGGTCATAGCGAAGATGTCCTGGGAAATCGTGGAGCCAATGTCGAGCCCATGTCACAGTCTCAGATGGCTTTGGTTTCTTTTGAAGATATTTGAACATTTCTTTGCAAGTGAACCACCAAGGGTATGGAGGAAACCAAGCCAGAGCCAGTTCTGAGGTAGGTAATCTAGGAAATTTAGGTGGATGCATTTCGAATGCCAACCTATACCTATCCTCAGGTGACAATCCTGAAGGAAGTTTTAACTTAGAAACTTTTTCTTTGAATTTTTCCTTCAAGGTCTCAGCCGCTTGATGCACAGTGGATTCCAAGTGTGTGGGATCATAAGTAGTTTCGAAATAATTTTGAAAAGCCTTAATCTCTTTGGCATGAGTGAACATACCTTTCTTGGATTGTACCTGCACATCGAATGCATCAGTTAGTTTCTGCTGAATAGTAAGAGTATCGAACATATAAGTCTGATAGAACTTTGTCCACCATTCCAGAAACCCCTTTGCTGTAAGGTGTGTAGGTTCAAAAGTTATTAGTTCAAAATGGGCGAAGCCTTGGTATTGTTCCTGCTGTAGTTTGGCTTCTCTTGCCTTGAAGGTTCGCCCAGAGGTGATGGCATTCTCTGTTTGGAATAGGGGTTCAGGAATTAGTTGGCACAAGCCAAATTGTCTCGAAACGAAGTTGGGTTGATAAGAAAAAAAGGAAAATTTGATTCTTAGCAGGAGTAATTCGTGAAGAGATTAGCCTGGGTAGCAAAAAGGCTCTCCATACATCTTGAATTTCTTTGCTTTTGACAGCTTCTGAGAGAGCCATGGTGAACCATGAGGGTCCATGATTCCTTGAAGCAAAAGGCGCCATGGTCTCTTCGAATCTATGCCTCTTGGAGAATATCATGATATATTTTGAGAAGAGAACTTTGAAGTCATCCTTATCATCGTTTGGGTTAAGTCTTCGCAGCCTAGTGCCTTCGATGATTCTATCCGCAATTTCTGGGTCTTGTTCAGCAATAGTGTTGGCAGTTGATAGTGAAGGTTCGAACATGGCATTTAGCCATAACTGGAGTAACCAGAAAGGGCCAGCTAGCAGGATGTTCTTGGAGGTGTGAGATTTCAGACTCGAAACAGCTGACCTTAGACTTTCGTAAAGATCAACTAATAGCAGTTCGCTTAAACACACCCTCCGATTCTCATGCAAATCTCTAGCTAGAGGAATAAACCTACTGGCTACCTGTAGGGATCTGCTGCAAAAGACATACCTTGACAACCATAAGGTAAGGAAAGCAATGTGTTCCACATCCGACACACTGTCTCCTTCAGTGTGATAGTGGCTGATAAACTTTGAAAAGCTAGCTAGCTTGACTTCAAAGTCAATAATACTCAAATGCTCTTCATTGTCAGGAATATAGGTTTCTCCTATTGGTGATAACCCAGTAATGGCTGCTATGTCAAAAAAGGTGGGTGTAATCATTCCACCAGGGAGATGGAAAGTATTGTAAGTATTGTCCCAGAAATATAGGGACGCGAATAATAATGGGTGGCTATAAGTAAAGCCTGGTTTCAATAGTTTAATCAAGTTGTAAATACCTAATTCTTCCCATTGCTGGGATTTCTTAGCTCCTACTTTATTAAACCAGTTGTGATAAGCTGTGTCGGAGGTGGGGCAAGATCTAAATGGTTTGAAGTTACTCTTTACATAATCTAGCACAAAAGGTTCCTTAGGGGGAATGATTGGATTTTCCATGGTGGTTAAATCAGAAGACTCTATTGTCTTAGGGGCATCCATTTTATTAAACAGAGGTTTGAAATTATAACAAATAGGGAAAATTTTTCTAGTGTCTTTTAAGATTTCAAAGACTGTAAGAGGGCCCATTAAAGCTAACCTCTTGCCAGCGGCGTTAGTAGGAATTAGTACCTGGGATGCATAAAGCATTTCCTTCTCTTTTGAGATCATCTGGGGAACAAGAACATATTGACCTTGGTAGGTGCCAACCTTGCTTTCCATTATGGTTCCTGTGGTCTTTCCTTTCTTTTTGGAAGCCTTTTTTAGTTGAGATGAAGTTGAAGAAGACATTGTTGGAAGAATGTTGGAAGTTTAGGGTTTTTGGTGAGAAAAGAGGGAGAAAAGATTCAGAATATGGGAAGAAAAGAAAAGACTAAGTTGATGGGTTTTTATAGTATGGAAGTTTAAGCATCCACTGAGTAAGGTTGTGATACGTGGTAGTCGTGGGTTGGTTTAAGAAGGAGGTGGCGTAAAGTGAATATTGGTAATAGGCGTGATTAAAGATAATCATTGTTTTGTAACTGCACCATGCTGTGAAATGGTTCAAGGCGGTTAAGGAATCTGAAAAGCGTTGTGATTGACGTGACTGGAGTCATATGCAATAAATGTTACGATGATTCGAAGGTCGCATCAAAATCTTGTGTATATGTTTAAAATAAGTATTTCTCAAAGGAATCGAAATACATATTTTAAAGGGGCATTTTGTTGGCTGAAGATTTTGATGACATTATTAGAAGCGAAGCAAATTGGACGTTTCGATTGGAATAAATCAAGATGTCATGTTTCGAAATGGTAGAAGCAGTGCTTCGAATGGGCATATCAAAGCTTGGAGCTTCGAGTGATAGTTATGAGGATATATTCAAAGAAGTCTCGAAATGTTAACAAGGCTGTGTCCAAGAAATGCGTTCGAAGCGAAGAAGTGCCAAAACATTTGAAATTCAAATGCAAGCGGGATGTTCGAAATTTGAAATATATGCGCTGGAGCATTTGAAGATGCGTGGAAGCTAGGGAGAGGCATTGCTCTGCATGTTCTGAACGTGGCAGAATCTTATAGCAAGACCGTTATGGTCGAAGTAGTATAAATAGAAGTCTTAGCATTAGGATTTCGTGTGTCATATCTATTGTACAAAAAACTCAGTAAACATTCAAAATACCACATGGCTAGGGAAACGAATGCACGAGCAATGTACGTATGATAACACCAAGTGTTTATGATTTAATGAAACTCTTTACCATTTCCAGTATTTTCCTTTATCTTCATGTCAATACCATTCAAAAGCTTTTGCACTAAAATGTTTTCATTCGAAGTCTTTTTATTAATGTCTTACATTTAAATGCTTTCTTTCCATTTCAAATACCTTACATTTCAGAAACCTTTGCACATTTCATGCCTTTATCTTCAAGCTTTTATCATTCGAACATCTCTTTCACTTAAAGTCATTTTACTGTTTCTTGCATTTAAACGCTTTCTTCATATTTCGAATATTTTACATTCCAGAGAATCTTTTACATTACATATTTTTATCCTTCGAAGTCATTTACTTGTCTTTTCTGTAGTTTTACATGTCTTTACAATTGAACTTTATTCATGCAATTTAGTTTCGCGCACATTTACTTGATCACGCCTTTAGATCTTTAATAGAGTAATCGAAGTAAGTTAAACACCTACACAACATTCTAAATACCAACCATGAATACCAGTTCTATAATGAGAGTTATCCGAATGACCAATACATCCTAGGATCAATCTAGTCGATCCTGCGTGTTACCAGAGAGATTGAATAACAGTCAGTAAGATTATTCGATAGTTTGGAGGACTAGCGGTTGTTTACCAGAAATCACTGTAAACAGATAGGTAAACCATTATAAATCTTAAGATTATATGCATAAAATTGATAAGAGACTAACAAAATTCTTGGACTAAAGCTTAAAAACATAAAAACAATTACAAAAGTATGGTTCATACTCGTACATGAGAAAGAAACACATTGCCCTATTATGTTCCCCTCTAAATATCAAACACTAGAGCAAATATTCTAGTCTTAAAAATAACAACAACTAAAAAATATAAACTTTTCACAATTAAAAAATAGATCACACCCATCATTACAAAGAAAAATCATGAATAAAATACATACAAAATTAAAGAAACAAATATCAAATCTTTAATTGTAAAAATGTGAAGATCATTGGGGAGGCTTTTGTTGCATTGGGTTTTAACAGGTGAAGAAGATATAGTGAAAAATAAAATAACTTGAAAACCTAAGAAGTGGTTTAGTGTTTGTTTCATTGATTTAACACTATATCTTCTTTACTTGTGAAATACCAAATTCTTCAATTTTAACGTTTTAAAAGCTTTCCTAATAATTTTTGTTGAATGATCTTTGGGTACCAAAAGGAATTTTATATAGTCAATTATATTATATGGAGGAAAGATTAATTTTGCATGTGAATTTTATGTAGTGAATATTTTTAGGATTGTAAAATGGGTATTAACAAACTTCTCTATATTCATGACAATGACACTTTTTTTAGAAATATTAGTTTGAAAATAAACAAGGAGTTATAGTTTAGTAATTTGTAAGATTAAATTAAGGGATTGCTATGCATTGACAGTGTAGAATAATTTTACATTTTCATTCAATAAAAAGCCAACAATATGCAAATGTCATTAAATTTTTTAAAATAAAAGAGTGGTTTAATTGGATACATAGTGGTGATTGGTTGACAATGTAAAAAATATTATACAATGTCAGTGCATCGCCCCTTTTCTCTTAAATTAAAAATAATAGCTACTTATATTTCTTATGGAATTCGAAAAAGGTAAGATTAGTACTTTTAATTAAAATTAAAATAAACTTTTCCTAAATAATTAGAAACACAAGACATCATAGTCGGGAACAAAATTTAGACAAAAAAATAGTTATTCATCAAGGATTTTTATCAGTATTAATATATAATTTATAAAAAAACAATTATAAAAAATAAAGTAATATTTATTGAATAACTCATATTTTTTTATATAAAATTTTATTCTTTATTAAGATTATAATCATATACCGCGTTTCTACACAAGTTTTATTTTTTCTATATATCACAGTTAAGACACACACACAAATAAATATATATATATATATATATATATATATATATATATATATATATATATATATATATATATATATATATATATATATATATATATATATATATATATATATATATATATATATATATATATATATATATATATATATATATATATATATATATATATATATATATATATATATATATATATAATGGAAATCAAATTACTGCATGAGTAAGTGTTTTTAAATTACTCCACATTTTAACCTTTAAGTTAGATTTAAACCTAATGGTTAAAAATTATAATTCAAATTAACCAATCCATTAAAACCAATTTAAAGGCTAAGTTGGTGGAAAATATATATTAAACACACTCAAATTTTTCTATTTTGAAACGACAGAAATATCTTTTAAAAACAAAAATTAACAAACATATTTTCTCATTATTACTTTCTTATAATTATTTTTTTTAAAGTGAGTATATAAATAAATTTAAATACTCGAAATCGGAGCAGGAAGATTACAATTGTTTAAATTAAGTATCGAACGACCTTTTTCCTAACATTTGTAGAAAATTTAAACATTATACAATTTTAAATTATATATTTTTTCCATATTTAAGAGTTCTTTTAACTTCAGTTCACACCTTTAAAGA
>CATIWC010003381.1:0-27884 GCA_948472305.1 Vicia faba
AATGAAAAACAGTTAGTGTAAGTAACCTTAATTATTATCATTCTTCTTCTCTCTTTTTCTTACCTTATAGTATTATTACTAAGAATAACTTTCATATGTGTTAGATTTTTTGTGGATGAAATCCCAATAAGAGTGTTCAAGAATACAACAAATAAAGGAGGAAGGTATGTCACAAAAGCAATGATGATTGATGCGACAATATGGACAAATACATGGGGTTCTGGTGGAATTCCAATTAATTGGAATGATGCACCTTTTCAAGCTCACTACAAAGGATTTGATATCAATGGTTGCCAAGCCCAGAGTACCAACATGACACAGTGTACCTCTTCTACTTATTGGTGGAACCATGAGAATTTCTGCAAGCTTAATGATCAACAAATTAAAGCTTACAAAAATGTGAGGGCTAAATATTTAATTTATGATTATTGTTCTAAACAGCCACAAAATCCCGAGTGTCAAGATTTTTATATTAATTAGATCATTTCTAAAAATATGGTATAGAAAAAAGTGGAAAAAGTAATTTTTTATCACTTCCACTATTTCCAATTGGTATGTACAGAGATTTTTATAAGAATCAATAATAATAATAATAATAATAATAATAATAGATGGTATGTTTTTATTCTTCAACCGTTGTGTCTCTTTTCTTCGTAACCCTTAAAATTAGTATTCTAATGAAAATACTTACTACTTAATTGGCTCTTTCAATTTTGTCTAATAAATTTATATGGTCTTGATCTATTTACTTTTCTATGACATTGTATGAAAATTTATTCTTATTTGAAAATCTATATAACTATAACTCTAATTCCATAAGCGAAAGAGTAATTTGTCCAAAAAAAATTATGTAAAATTTGTACTTAAGCACTGTTGGATACAATCAACTCACTATTTAATAGTATACGAGTTTTATTCAATGTTAGATATTATGTAACAGTTTTACACATTTACGCCGCCAAAAAACATGAGATCTCTAACAATGTTGATTAGACCTAAATTAAGTCGATTTAAAAAAGTTGATTAATCATGTATAAGCCTTCACATAATAGTTTTAAGAGTTAAGATTTAATATTTTAAAATAAAAAATACTATTATTTGATGGATTGAATATAAAACCCGTGTAATTAAGAAATGAAATATTTTAATCTAAAAATCTATTAAGTTAATTTGATCATCTAGTCATGTTGATGTATGTCCGAAATCTCACATTCAAACTCATGAATCTTAGAATGCATAGAATCATAAAATCCAAGTTTTTGATGATATTTTTAGGATAAATATTTATATTATTTCAGTCATTGATATTATAACCAATAAAATTTTATATTGCAAAAGGACTACTATTATACTATTTTATTTCTCAAATAATTTTGGTAAAATTTGATTTAGCAAAACTAAATTAGATCCAAATCTAGTTTAGGTCATTAAAAATATTAAGTTATATATTTTATTTTATAGTTAAAAAATTCATGATTTTAGAAAGTTGTCCATATATGTGTCTGTTTTAAATATAATAATAATTACTAATACAATTGATATACTGAAAACTCTTTTTATTTATATGATGTGTGTTATAGATTATTATAAAATTTGTTTTATAAGTTATAATATGAAATAAAAATCAATTTCTAATGTTATAATTGTTTTAAAATAATTTTACAATGTTTAAAATTATTATAATAATTCTCTTGAGTTCAACTCTTTGAAAATAATTATTGAAGGTTGTGTAATTTTTTTTTAAAGTGTTAAGTGAGTGAAAAAACATTTGACTCTTTGGATATGCAAAATAACTTATTTATAAAATAAAAATTATTGAAAATAATTTTATAATGATTGTATATCTATAAGTGACTAGTATTTTGGATTTTTGGTGGTAGTTAAGTTTTAAAAGTTTAAATAGTGTTTTCTTCTTTTATCATGAATCAACAATGACAACGCTCCATCAACTACAATAAATGATTTAGACATTATCAATAATTAAGTATTAACAAATCTTTTAATTGAGAATAAATATGATTTTTTTGAGGTTGAATTAAGTTCTTAGAATGTATTCCTATTAAACTTTCTCGATAATGTTATGATGTCTTCTTAAAGTACAAGTTTAAAAATAAATAAATTTAATTTTTGAAAATTATATATTTTTCATTAAATGATGATAATTAATTTTTTTCATTTCTCTTTCTGACATAATTATCAAATTTTAAAGATTTTCAACAGGTGCTATTAGGGCATAAATTAACATTACCCTTAAATTTTTTACAAATTATTTTTATCATATATTATATCTCTTTTTTATTTGAGATATTTGATAAAATCTATATCATTAAAAACACATAGTTTGTCAAATCGTAAGAGTTTAAATGATATTTTTAATTTAATCTTTATTGGTCCATTCGTTATATTAAATGATTTACAAACAAATAAATATTCGTATCATTTTTGCAATACCCCATCATCAAAATAAATATGACATAAACAGAAATTCATAAGATACTTCAAAATAATATATTTTTCGTTTTTAAAACAAACATATGACAAGGACAATTAACACTAATATTATTATACATAATTTACCATGCCTACAATTTTAAAATATTATAGGTGTGATTATCTGATTCACTAGCAATAAATACAATAAAAAATATTAAGGGCAATTAACACTAACATTAGTATACATAATTACTAGGGCTACTATTTTAAGATATTATAGATGTAATTTATATGATTCACTAGCAATAAATACAATAAAAAATAATATTAAATGACGGTTTTCTTAGATCTTTATGTGACTCAACTCAGTTTTATCGTGACTAAGGGTCCAAGTTGTTTTTTTCTGAAATTCCCCAATTAGCTTTTGATCGAATAATTTCATATGCTTCTTTCAATCTTTAGTTTACTTTTCGATGACATTGTATGCAAATTTATTCTTCTTTGAAAATCTATATAACTATAACTCTGATTCCATAATAAAAGAGTAATTTTCTCAAAAAAAATATGGTGAAATCTGTACTTAAGCATCGTTGGATACATTGCACCCACTGTTTTAAGACAATACTGTTGATATTTATTTAATATTAGATATTATGTAACAATTATACGCATTTTAAGTTGCCAAAAATCATGAGATCTCTAACAATGTTGATTAGATCTAAATTAAGTAGATTTAAAAAAGTTGAATAATTATGTGTAAGCCTTCACATAATAATTTTATGGTTTTAAAACTTAAAATTTAAAAATTTAAAAAAAACTATTATTTGATGGATTGAATATAAAAAACCATGTAATTAAGAAATGGAATATTTAAAAATTTATTAAGTTAATTTAATAATCTTAAATATTTTATTAAATAGATGGACACGTTTTTTATAAATATTTAATATATATAATAATGGTAAAATAAAAATTGGTCTTCTTGATAATATCTAGTCATGTTGATGTACGTCGAAATCTCACAATCAAACTCATGAATATTAGAATGCATATAATCATACAATTCAAGTTTTTGATGATTTTTTTTAGAATAAATCTTTATATTATTTCTGTCATTGAGATAATAAAAAATAAAATTTTATATTGCATAAAGACTACTATCATACTATTTTATTTCTCAAATAATTTGGTAATATTTGATTTAGCAAAACTAAATTAGATTCAAATCTTTATTAGGTCATTAAAATGTTAAGATAAATAGTTTATTTTATAGTGGAAAAATTCATGATTTTGTTAAGTTGTCCGTATGTATGTCTGTTTTAACTAATAATAATAATAATTAGTAATACTATTGATATAGTGGAAAACACTTTTTTATTTTATGATGTGTTATAGTTTATTTATAAAACTTGTTTTTATAAGTTATAAAATGAAATAAAAAACAATTTGTAATGTTAGAATTGTTATAAAATAATTTTACAATGTTTAAAACTATTGAAAATAATTATCATGAGTTTAACTCTTTGAAAATATTTATTAAAATTTGTGTAATTTTTTTTAAACCTCTTAAGTGAGTGAAATACATCTGACTCTTTGGATATGTAAAAAAACTTATTTATAAAATTAAAATTATAGAAAATAATTTTATAATGTTTGTATATTATAAGTAACTAGTATTTTGGATTTTTGGTGGTAGTTATGTTTTAAAAGTTTAGATAGAGATTTCTTCTATTATCATGAGTCAACAATGACAAGTCTCATCAACTACAATAAATTATTTAGATTATCAACGATTAAGTATAAACAAATCTTTTTAATTGACAAGAAATATGATTTTTTTTTGAGTTTGAATTAAATTCTTAGATTGTATCCCTATAAAACTTTCTGGATATTGTTAACTTGTCTTCTTAGAGCATAAGTTAAGAAATAATATTTTTTTTTGAAAATTGTATATTTTTTCATTAAAGGTTGATAATTAATTATTTTTTCATTTATCTTTCTGACATAAATTATCCATCATAAAGATTTTCAACACGTGCTATTAGGGCATAAATTAACATTAACCTTAAATTTTGTAGAAATTATTTTTATCATATATTATATCTCCTTTTTATTTGAGATATTTGATAAAATCTATATCATTAAAAAGACCTAATTTGTCATGTTGTAAGAGATTAAATTATTTTTTAATTTAATTTTTATTGGTCTATTCATAATAAGAAATGTTTTACAAACAAATAAATATTCGTTTCATTTTTGCAATACCCCATCATCAAAATAATGATGACATAAATAGAAATTCATATGATACTTCAAAATAATATATTTTTGGTGTTAAAACAAGCATATGTCAAGGGGAATTAACATTAATATTATTATACATAATTATCAGGCCTACTATTTTAAGATATTATAGGTGTCATTATCTTATTCCATGAGCAATAAATACAATAAAAAATATTAAATGATTCTTTTCTTAGATCTTTAAGTGACTCAAATTCGTCTTATCGTGACTAAGGTCCAAGGTATTTTTTTAATGAAATTACCACTTAGATTTTTATTGGATGATTTCACATACTTCTTCCAAGGTATATATATAACACTAGTCTTACCATCATATCATAACATATAAATCAGAATGGGTTTTTTTAGTCTATCATTTTTATTATTTCTTTTTGTTCTTTTTCCATTACACATCAAATGTGATTATTTGGATAATTTTCCATTTAAGTTAAACTATGTTTCTTTATGGGGAGAAGAAAATATGAGAATTCTTGATGAAGGAAATGAAGTTCAACTTACATTGAATCAATATTCAGGTAAGATATTCATACAAATTATTTATATATACATAAATTATAAAATTATTGCTTTTGCCTTATAGGTTCTGGATTTACGTCGAGGCAACAATATGGTTCGGGAGTGTTCAATATGAAAATTAGAATGCCTCAAAAGGATTCTACAGATGTGATCACGACCTTCTATGTATGTTATATATATATATATATATATATAAATATATATATATATATATATATATATATATATATATATATATATATATATATATATATATATTTTTAATTTTAGTGTCGTTTTAAAATTTAAGTAATTTATCTCATTTCGATTTGTTGCAGTTGACTTCAGATTATGGACCTACTCGAGATGAAATAGATTTTGAATTCTTAGGTGGAAATAATGAACGACCTTATATATTGCACACAAACATTTATACTAATGGTTATGGTCATAGAGAGCAACAAATTCATCTTTGGTTTGATCCAACTCTTGATTTCCATAATTACACGCTTCATTGGAATGAAAAACAGTTAGTGTAAGTAACCTTAATTATTATCATTCTTCTTCTCTCTTTTTCTTACCTTATAGTATTATTACTAAGAATAACTTTCATATGTGTTAGATTTTTTGTGGATGAAATCCCAATAAGAGTGTTCAAGAATACAACAAATAAAGGAGGAAGGTATGTCACAAAAGCAATGATGATTGATGCGACAATATGGACAAATACATGGGGTTCTGGTGGAATTCCAATTAATTGGAATGATGCACCTTTTCAAGCTCACTACAAAGGATTTGATATCAATGGTTGCCAAGCCCAGAGTACCAACATGACACAGTGTACCTCTTCTACTTATTGGTGGAACCATGAGAATTTCTGCAAGCTTAATGATCAACAAATTAAAGCTTACAAAAATGTGAGGGCTAAATATTTAATTTATGATTATTGTTCTAAACAGCCACAAAATCCCGAGTGTCAAGATTTTTATATTAATTAGATCATTTCTAAAAATATGGTATAGAAAAAAGTGGAAAAAGTAATTTTTTATCACTTCCACTATTTCCAATTTGGTATGTACAGAGATTTTTATAAGAATCAATAATAATAATAATAATAATAATAATAATAATAATAGATGGTATGTTTTTATTCTTCAATCGTTGTGTCTCTTTTCTTCGTAACCCTTAAAATTAGAATTCTAATGAAAATACTTACTACTTAATTGGCTCTTTCAATTTTGTCTAATAAATTTATATGGTCTTGATCTATTTACTTTTCTATGACATTGTATGAAAATTTATTCTTATTTGAAAATCTATATAACTATAACTCTAATTCCATAAGCGAAAGAGTAATTTGTCCAAAAAAATTATGTAAAATTTGTACTTAAGCACTGTTGGATACAATCAACTCACTATTTTAATACTATACGAGTTTATTCAATGTTAGATATTATGTAACAGTTTTACACATTTTACGCCGCCAAAAAACATGAGATCTCTAACAATGTTGATTAGACCTAAATTAAGTCGATTTAAAAAAGTTGATTAATCATGTATAAGCCTTCACATAATAGTTTTAAGAGTTAAGATTTAATATTTTAAAATAAAAAATACTATTATTTGATGGATTGAATATAAAACCCGTGTAATTAAGAAATGAAATATTTTAATCTAAAAATCTATTAAGTTAATTTGATCATCTAGTCATGTTGATGTATGTCGAAATCTCACATTCAAACTCATGAATCTTAGAATGCATAGAATCATAAAATCCAAGTTTTTGATGATATTTTTAGGATAAATATTTATATTATTTCAGTCATTGATATTATAACCAATAAAATTTTATATTGCAAAAGGACTACTATTATACTATTTTATTTCTCAAATAATTTGGTAAAATTTGATTTAGCAAAACTAAATTAGATCCAAATCTAGTTTAGGTCATTAAAATATTAAGTTATATATTTTATTTTATAGTTAAAAAATTCATGATTTTAGAAAGTTGTCCATATATGTGTCTGTTTTAAATAATAATAATAATTACTAATACAATTGATATACTGAAAACTCTTTTTATTTATATGATGTGTTATAGATTATTTATAAAATTTGTTTTATAAGTTATAATATGAAATAAAAATCAATTTCTAATGTTATAATTGTTTAAAATAATTTTACAATGTTTAAAATTATTATAATAATTCTCTTGAGTTCAACTCTTTGAAAATAATTATTGAAGGTTGTGTAATTTTTTTTTAAAGTGTTAAGTGAGTGAAAAACATTTGACTCTTTGGATATGCAAAATAACTTATTTATAAAATAAAAATTATTGAAAATAATTTTATAATGATTGTATATCTATAAGTGACTAGTATTTTGGATTTTTGGTGGTAGTTAAGTTTTAAAAGTTTAAATAGTGTTTTCTTCTTTTATCATGAATCAACAATGACAACGCTCATCAACTACAATAAATGATTTAGACATTATCAATAATTAAGTATTAACAAATCTTTTAATTGAGAATAAATATGATTTTTTTGAGGTTGAATTAAGTTCTTAGAATGTATTCCTATTAAACTTTCTCGATAATGTTATGATGTCTTCTTAAAGTACAAGTTAAAAAATAAATAAATTTAATTTTTGAAAATTATATATTTTTTCATTAAATGATGATAATTAATTTTTTTCATTTCTCTTTCTGACATAAATTATCAAATTTTAAAGATTTTCAACAGGTGCTATTAGGGCATAAATTAACATTACCCTTAAATTTTTTACAAATTATTTTTATCATATATTATATCTCTTTTTTATTTGAGATATTTGATAAAATCTATATCATTAAAAACACATAGTTTGTCAAATCGTAAGAGTTTAAATGATATTTTTTAATTTAATCTTTATTGGTCCATTCGTTATATTAAATGATTTACAAACAAATAAATATTCATATCATTTTTGCAATACACCATCATCAAAATAAATATGACATAAACAGAAATTCATAAGATACTTCAAAATAATATATTTTTTGTTTTAAAACAAACATATGACAAGGACAATTAACACTAATATTATTATACATAATTACCATGCCTACAATTTTAAAATATTATAGGTGTGATTATCTGATTCACTAGCAATAAATACAATAAAAAATATTAAGGGCAATTAACACTAACATTAGTATACATAATTACTAGGGCTACTATTTTAAGATATTATAGATGTAATTATATGATTCACTAGCAATAAATACAATAAAAAATATATTAAATGACGGTTTTCTTAGATCTTTATGTGACTCAACTCAGTTTTATCGTGACTAAGGTCCAAGCTGTTTTTTTCTGAAATTCCCAATTAGCTTTTGATCGAATAATTTCATATGCTTCTTTCAATCTTTAGTTTACTTTTCGATGACATTGTATGCAAATTTATTCTTCTTTGAAAATCTATATAACTATAACTCTGATTCCATAAATAAAAGAGTAATTTTCTCAAAAAAAATATGTGAAATCTGTACTTAAGCATCGTTGGATACATTGCACCCACTGTTTTAAGACAATACTGTTGATATTTATTTAATATTAGATATTATGTAACAATTATACGCATTTTAAGTTGCCAAAAATCATGAGATCTCTAACAATGTTGATTAGATCTAAATTAAGTAGATTTAAAAAAGTTGAATAATTATGTGTAAGCCTTCACATAATAATTTTATGGTTTAAAATTTAAAATTTAAAAATTTAAAAAAAAAACTATTATTTGATGGATTGAATATAAAAAACCATGTAATTAAGAAATGGAATATTAAAAATTTATTAAGTTAATTTAATAATCTTAAATATTTTATTAAATAGATGGACACGTTTTTATAAATATTTAATATATATAATAATGGTAAAATAAAAATTGGTCTTCTTGATAATATCTAGTCATGTTGATGTACGTCGAAATCTCACAATCAAACTCATGAATATTAGAATGCATATAATCATACAATTCAAGTTTTTGATGATTTTTTTAGAATAAATCTTTATATTATTTCTGTCATTGAGATAATAAAAAATAAATTTTATATTGCATAAAGACTACTATCATACTATTTTATTTCTCAAATAATTTGGTAATATTTGATTTAGCAAAACTAAATTAGATTCAAATCTTTATTAGGTCATTAAAATGTTAAGATAAATAGTTTATTTTATAGTGGAAAAATTCATGATTTTGTTAAGTTGTCCGTATGTATGTCTGTTTTAACTAATAATAATAATAATTAGTAATACTATTGATATAGTGAAAACACTTTTTTATTTTATGATGTGTTATAGTTTATTTATAAAACTTGTTTTATAAGTTATAAAATGAAATAAAAAACAATTTGTAATGTTAGAATTGTTATAAAATAATTTTACAATGTTTAAAACTATTGAAATAATTATCATGAGTTTAACTCTTTGAAAATATTTATTAAAATTTGTGTAATTTTTTTTAAACCTCTTAAGTGAGTGAAATACATCTGACTCTTTGGATATGTAAAAAACTTATTTATAAAATTAAAATTATAGAAAATAATTTTATAATGTTTGTATATTATAAGTAACTAGTATTTTGGATTTTTGGTGGTAGTTATGTTTTAAAAGTTTAGATAGAGATTTCTTCTATTATCATGAGTCAACAATGACAAGTCTCATCAACTACAATAAATTATTTAGATTATCAACGATTAAGTATAAACAAATCTTTTAATTGACAAGAAATATGATTTTTTTGAGTTTGAATTAAATTCTTAGAATGTATCCCTATAAAACTTTCTGGATATTGTTAACTTGTCTTCTTAGAGCATAAGTTAAGAAATAATATTTTTTTTTTGAAAATTGTATATTTTTTCATTAAAGGTTGATAATTAATTATTTTTTCATTTATCTTTCTGACATAAATATCCATTATAAAGATTTTCAACACGTGCTATTAGGGCATAAATTAACATTAACCTTAAATTTTGTAGAAATTATTTTTATCATATATTATATCTCCTTTTTATTTGAGATATTTGATAAAATCTATATCATTAAAAAGACCTAATTTGTCATGTTGTAAGAGATTAAATTCTATTTTTTAATTTAATTTTTATTGGTCTATTCATAATAAGAAATGTTTTACAAACAAATAAATATTCGTTTCATTTTTGCAATACCCCATCATCAAAATAATGATGACATAAATAGAAATTCATATGATACTTCAAAATAATATATTTTTGGTGTTAAAACAAGCATATGTCAAGGGGAATTAACATTAATATTATTATACATAATTATCAGGCCTACTATTTTAAGATATTATAGGTGTCATTATCTTATTCCATGAGCAATAAATACAATAAAAAATATTAAATGATTCTTTTCTTAGATCTTTAAGTGACTCAAATTCGTCTTATCGTGACTAAGGTCCAAGGTATTTTTTTAATGAAATTACCACTTAGATTTTTATTGGATGATTTCACATACTTCTTCCAAGGTATATATATAACACTAGTCTTACCATCATATCATAACATATAAATCAGAATGGGTTTTTTTAGTCTATCATTTTTATTATTTCTTTTTGTTCTTTTTCCATTACACATCAAATGTGATTATTTGGATAATTTTCCATTTAAGTTAAACTATGTTTCTTTATGGGGAGAAGAAAATATGAGAATTCTTGATGAAGGAAATGAAGTTCAACTTACATTGAATCAATATTCAGGTAAGATATTCATACAAATTATTTATATATACATAAATTATAAAATTATTGCTTTTGCCTTATAGGTTCTGGATTTACGTCGAGGCAACAATATGGTTCGGGAGTGTTCAATATGAAAATTAGAATGCCTCAAAAGGATTCTACAGATGTGATCACGACCTTCTATGTATGTTATATATATATATATATATATATATATATATATATATATATATATATATATATATATATATATATATATATATATATATATATATACTATATATATATATATATATATATATATATATATATATATATATATATATATATATATATATATATATATATATATATATATATATATATATATATATATATATATATATATATATATATATATATATATTTTTTTTTAATTTTAGTGTCGTTTTAAAATTTAAGTAATTTATCTCATTTCGATTTGTTGCAGTTGACTTCAGATTATGGACCTACTCGAGATGAAATAGATTTTGAATTCTTAGGTGGAAATAATGAACGACCTTATATATTGCACACAAACATTTATACTAATGGTTATGGTCATAGAGAGCAACAAATTCATCTTTGGTTTGATCCAACTCTTGATTTCCATAATTACACTCTTCATTGGAATGAAAAACAGTTAGTGTAAGTAACCTTAATTATTATCATTCTTCTTCTCTCTTTTTCTTACCTTATAGTATTATTACTAAGAATAACTTTCATATGTGTTAGATTTTTTGTGGATGAAATCCCAATAAGAGTGTTCAAGAATACAACAAATAAAGGAGGAAGGTATGTCACAAAAGCAATGATGATTGATGCGACAATATGGACAAATACATGGGGTTCTGGTGGAATTCCAATTAATTGGAATGATGCACCTTTTCAAGCTCACTACAAAGGATTTGATATCAATGGTTGCCAAGCCCAGAGTACCAACATGACACAGTGTACCTCTTCTACTTATTGGTGGAACCATGAGAATTTCTGCAAGCTTAATGATCAACAAATTAAAGCTTACAAAAATGTGAGGGCTAAATATTTAATTTATGATTATTGTTCTAAACAGCCACAAAATCCCGAGTGTCAAGATTTTTATATTAATTAGATCATTTCTAAAAATATGGTATAGAAAAAAGTGGAAAAAGTAATTTTTTATCACTTCCACTATTTCCAATTTGGTATGTACAGAGATTTTTATAAGAATCAATAATAATAATAATAATAATAATAGATGGTATGTTTTTATTCTTCAATCGTTGTGTCTCTTTTCTTCGTAACCCTTAAAATTAGAATTCTAATGAAAATACTTACTACTTAATTGGCTCTTTCAATTTTGTCTAATAAATTTATATGGTCTTGATCTATTTACTTTTCTATGACATTGTATGAAAATTTATTCTTATTTGAAAATCTATATAACTATAACTCTAATTCCATAAGCGAAAGAGTAATTTGTCCAAAAAAATTATGTAAAATTTGTACTTAAGCACTGTTGGATACAATCAACTCACTATTTTAATACTATACGAGTTTATTCAATGTTAGATATTATGTAACAGTTTTACACATTTTACGCCGCCAAAAAACATGAGATCTCTAACAATGTTGATTAGACCTAAATTAAGTCGATTTAAAAAAGTTGATTAATCATGTATAAGCCTTCACATAATAGTTTTAAGAGTTAAGATTTAATATTTTAAAATAAAAAATACTATTATTTGATGGATTGAATATAAAACCCGTGTAATTAAGAAATGAAATATTTTAATCTAAAAATCTATTAAGTTAATTTGATCATCTAGTCATGTTGATGTATGTCGAAATCTCACATTCAAACTCATGAATCTTAGAATGCATAGAATCATAAAATCCAAGTTTTTGATGATATTTTTAGGATAAATATTTATATTATTTCAGTCATTGATATTATAACCAATAAAATTTTATATTGCAAAAGGACTACTATTATACTATTTTATTTCTCAAATAATTTGGTAAAATTTGATTTAGCAAAACTAAATTAGATCCAAATCTAGTTTAGGTCATTAAAATATTAAGTTATATATTTTATTTTATAGTTAAAAAATTCATGATTTTAGAAAGTTGTCCATATATGTGTCTGTTTTAAATAATAATAATAATTACTAATACAATTGATATACTGAAAACTCTTTTTATTTATATGATGTGTTATAGATTATTTATAAAATTTGTTTTATAAGTTATAATATGAAATAAAAATCAATTTCTAATGTTATAATTGTTTAAAATAATTTTACAATGTTTAAAATTATTATAATAATTCTCTTGAGTTCAACTCTTTGAAAATAATTATTGAAGGTTGTGTAATTTTTTTTTAAAGTGTTAAGTGAGTGAAAAACATTTGACTCTTTGGATATGCAAAATAACTTATTTATAAAATAAAAATTATTGAAAATAATTTTATAATGATTGTATATCTATAAGTGACTAGTATTTTGGATTTTTGGTGGTAGTTAAGTTTTAAAAGTTTAAATAGTGTTTTCTTCTTTTATCATGAATCAACAATGACAACGCTCATCAACTACAATAAATGATTTAGACATTATCAATAATTAAGTATTAACAAATCTTTTAATTGAGAATAAATATGATTTTTTTGAGGTTGAATTAAGTTCTTAGAATGTATTCCTATTAAACTTTCTCGATAATGTTATGATGTCTTCTTAAAGTACAAGTTAAAAAATAAATAAATTTAATTTTTGAAAATTATATATTTTTTCATTAAATGATGATAATTAATTTTTTTCATTTCTCTTTCTGACATAAATTATCAAATTTTAAAGATTTTCAACAGGTGCTATTAGGGCATAAATTAACATTACCCTTAAATTTTTTACAAATTATTTTTATCATATATTATATCTCTTTTTTATTTGAGATATTTGATAAAATCTATATCATTAAAAACACATAGTTTGTCAAATCGTAAGAGTTTAAATGATATTTTTTAATTTAATCTTTATTGGTCCATTCGTTATATTAAATGATTTACAAACAAATAAATATTCATATCATTTTTGCAATACCCCATCATCAAAATAAATATGACATAAACAGAAATTCATAAGATACTTCAAAATAATATATTTTTCGTTTTAAAACAAACATATGACAAGGACAATTAACACTAATATTATTATACATAATTACCATGCCTACAATTTTAAAATATTATAGGTGTGATTATCTGATTCACTAGCAATAAATACAATAAAAAATATTAAGGGCAATTAACACTAACATTAGTATACATAATTACTAGGGCTACTATTTTAAGATATTATAGATGTAATTATATGATTCACTAGCAATAAATACAATAAAAAATATATTAAATGACGGTTTTCTTAGATCTTTATGTGACTCAACTCAGTTTTATCGTGACTAAGGTCCAAGCTGTTTTTTTCTGAAATTCCCAATTAGCTTTTGATCGAATAATTTCATATGCTTCTTTCAATCTTTAGTTTACTTTTCGATGACATTGTATGCAAATTTATTCTTCTTTGAAAATCTATATAACTATAACTCTGATTCCATAAATAAAAGAGTAATTTTCTCAAAAAAAATATGTGAAATCTGTACTTAAGCATCGTTGGATACATTGCACCCACTGTTTTAAGACAATACTGTTAATATTTATTTAATATTAGATATTATGTAACAATTATACGCATTTTAAGTTGCCAAAAATCATGAGATCTCTAACAATGTTGATTAGATCTAAATTAAGTAGATTTAAAAAAGTTGAATAATTATGTGTAAGCCTTCACATAATAATTTTATGGTTTAAAATTTAAAATTTAAAAATTAAAAAAAAAAACTATTATTTGATGGATTGAATATAAAAAACCATGTAATTAAGAAATGGAATATTTAAAAATTTATTAAGTTAATTTAATAATCTTAAATATTTTATTAAATACGTTTTTATAAATATTTAATATATATAATAATGGTAAAATAAAAATTGGTCTTCTTGATAATATCTAGTCATGTTGATGTACGTCGAAATCTCACAATCAAACTCATGAATATTAGAATGCATATAATCATACAATTCAAGTTTTTGATGATTTTTTTAGAATAAATCTTTATATTATTTCTGTCATTGAGATAATAAAAAATAAAATTTTATATTGCATAAAGACTACTATCATACTATTTTATTTCTCAAATAATTTGGTAATATTTGATTTAGCAAAACTAAATTAGATTCAAATCTTTATTAGGTCATTAAAATGTTAAGATAAATAGTTTATTTTATAGTGGAAAAATTCATGATTTTGTTAAGTTGTCCGTATGTATGTCTGTTTTAACTAATAATAATAATAATTAGTAATACTATTGATATAGTGAAAACACTTTTTTATTTTATGATGTGTTATAGTTTATTTATAAAACTTGTTTTATAAGTTATAAAATGAAATAAAAAACAATTTGTAATGTTAGAATTGTTATAAAATAATTTTACAATGTTTAAAACTATTGAAATAATTATCATGAGTTTAACTCTTTGAAAATATTTATTAAAATTTGTGTAATTTTTTTTAAACCTCTTAACTGAGTGAAATACATCTGACTCTTTGGATATGTAAAAAAACTTATTTATAAAATTAAAATTATAGAAAATAATTTTATAATGTTTGTATATTATAAGTAACTAGTATTTTGGATTTTTGGTGGTAGTTATGTTTTAAAAGTTTAGATAGAGATTTCTTCTATTATCATGAGTCAACATTGACAAGTCTCATCAACTACAATAAATTATTTAGATTATCAACGATTAAGTATAAACAAATCTTTTAATTGACAAGAAATATGATTTTTTTTGAGTTTGAATTAAATTCTTAGAATGTATCCCTATAAAACTTTCTGGATATTGTTAACTTGTCTTCTTAGAGCATAAGTTAAGAAATAATATTTTTTTTTGGAAAATTGTATATTTTTTCATTAAAGGTTGATAATTAATTATTTTTTCATTTATCTTTCTGACATAAATTATCCATTATAAAGATTTTCAACACGTGCTATTAGGGCATAAATTAACATTAACCTTAAATTTTGTAGAAATTATTTTTATCATATATTATATCTCCTTTTTATTTGAGATATTTGATAAAATCTATATCATTAAAAAGACCTAATTTGTCATGTTGTAAGAGATTAAATTCTATTTTTTAATTTAATTTTTATTGGTCTATTCATAATAAGAAATGTTTTACAAACAAATAAATATTCGTTTCATTTTTGCAATACCCCATCATCAAAATAATGATGACATAAATAGAAATTCATATGATACTTCAAAATAATATATTTTTGGTGTTAAAACAAGCATATGTCAAGGGGAATTAACATTAATATTATTATACATAATTATCAGGCCTACTATTTTAAGATATTATAGGTGTCATTATCTTATTCCATGAGCAATAAATACAATAAAAAATATTAAATGATTCTTTTCTTAGATCTTTAAGTGACTCAAATTCGTCTTATCGTGACTAAGGTCCAAGGTATTTTTTTAATGAAATTACCACTTAGATTTTTATTGGATGATTTCACATACTTCTTCCAAGGTATATATATAACACTAGTCTTACCATCATATCATAACATATAAATCAGAATGGGTTTTTTTAGTCTATCATTTTTATTATTTCTTTTTGTTCTTTTTCCATTACACATCAAATGTGATTATTTGGATAATTTTCCATTTAAGTTAAACTATGTTTCTTTATGGGGAGAAGAAAATATGAGAATTCTTGATGAAGGAAATGAAGTTCAACTTACATTGAATCAATATTCAGGTAAGATATTCATACAAATTATTTATATATACATAAATTATAAAATTATTGCTTTTGCCTTATAGGTTCTGGATTTACGTCGAGGCAACAATATGGTTCGGGAGTGTTCAATATGAAAATTAGAATGCCTCAAAAGGATTCTACAGATGTGATCACGACCTTCTATGTATGTTATATATATATATATATATATATATATATATATATATATATATATATATATATTTAATTTTAGTGTCGTTTTAAAATTTAAGTAATTTATCTCATTTCGATTTGTTGCAGTTGACTTCAGATTATGGACCTACTCGAGATGAAATAGATTTTGAATTCTTAGGTGGAAATAATGAACGACCTTATATATTGCACACAAACATTTATACTAATGGTTATGGTCATAGAGAGCAACAAATTCATCTTTGGTTTGATCCAACTCTTGATTTCCATAATTACACGCTTCATTGGAATGAAAAACAGTTAGTGTAAGTAACCTTAATTATTATCATTCTTCTTCTCTCTTTTTCTTACCTTATAGTATTATTACTAAGAATAACTTTCATATGTGTTAGATTTTTTGTGGATGAAATCCCAATAAGAGTGTTCAAGAATACAACAAATAAAGGAGGAAGGTATGTCACAAAAGCAATGATGATTGATGCGACAATATGGACAAATACATGGGGTTCTGGTGGAATTCCAATTAATTGGAATGATGCACCTTTTCAAGCTCACTACAAAGGATTTGATATCAATGGTTGCCAAGCCCAGAGTACCAACATGACATAGTGTACCTCTTCTACTTATTGGTGGAACCATGAGAATTTCTGCAAGCTTAATGATCAACAAATTAAAGCTTACAAAAATGTGAGGGCTAAATATTTAATTTATGATTATTGTTCTAAACAGCCACAAAATCCCGAGTGTCAAGATTTTTATATTAATTAGATCATTTCTAAAAATATGGTATAGAAAAAAGTGGAAAAAGTAATTTTTTATCACTTCCACTATTTCCAATTTGGTATGTACAGAGATTTTTATAAGAATCAATAATAATAATAATAATAATAATAATAGATGGTATGTTTTTATTCTTCAATCGTTGTGTCTCTTTTCTTCGTAACCCTTAAAATTAAAATTCTAATGAAAATACTTACTACTTAATTGGCTCTTTCAATTTTGTCTAATAAATTTATATGGTCTTGATCTATTTACTTTTCTATGACATTGTATGAAAATTTATTCTTATTTGAAAATCTATATAACTATAACTCTAATTCCATAAGCGAAAGAGTAATTTGTCCAAAAAAATTATGTAAAATTTGTACTTAAGCACTGTTGGATACAATCAACTCACTATTTTAATACTATACGAGTTTATTCAATGTTAGATATTATGTAACAGTTTTACACATTTTACGCCGCCAAAAAACATGAGATCTCTAACAATGTTGATTAGACCTAAATTAAGTCGATTTAAAAAAGTTGATTAATCATGTATAAGCCTTCACATAATAGTTTTAAGAGTTAAGATTTAATATTTTAAAATAAAAAATACTATTATTTGATGGATTGAATATAAAACCCGTGTAATTAAGAAATGAAATATTTTAATCTAAAAATCTATTAAGTTAATTTGATCATCTAGTCATGTTGATGTATGTCGAAATCTCACATTCAAACTCATGAATCTTAGAATGCATAGAATCATAAAATCCAAGTTTTTGATGATATTTTTAGGATAAATATTTATATTATTTCAGTCATTGATATTATAACCAATAAAATTTTATATTGCAAAAGGACTACTATTATACTATTTTATTTCTCAAATAATTTGGTAAAATTTGATTTAGCAAAACTAAATTAGATCCAAATCTAGTTTAGGTCATTAAAATATTAAGTTATATATTTTATTTTATAGTTAAAAAATTCATGATTTTAGAAAGTTGTCCATATATGTGTCTGTTTTAAATAATAATAATAATTACTAATACAATTGATATACTGAAAACTCTTTTTATTTATATGATGTGTTATAGATTATTTATAAAATTTGTTTTATAAGTTATAATATGAAATAAAAATCAATTTCTAATGTTATAATTGTTTAAAATAATTTTACAATGTTTAAAATTATTATAATAATTCTCTTGAGTTCAACTCTTTGAAAATAATTATTGAAGGTTGTGTAATTTTTTTTTAAAGTGTTAAGTGAGTGAAAAACATTTGACTCTTTGGATATGCAAAATAACTTATTTATAAAATAAAAATTATTGAAAATAATTTTATAATGATTGTATATCTATAAGTGACTAGTATTTTGGATTTTTGGTGGTAGTTAAGTTTTAAAAGTTTAAATAGTGTTTTCTTCTTTTATCATGAATCAACAATGACAACGCTCATCAACTACAATAAATGATTTAGACATTATCAATAATTAAGTATTAACAAATCTTTTAATTGAGAATAAATATGATTTTTTTGAGGTTGAATTAAGTTCTTAGAATGTATTCCTATTAAACTTTCTCGATAATGTTATGATGTCTTCTTAAAGTACAAGTTAAAAAATAAATAAATTTAATTTTTGAAAATTATATATTTTTTCATTAAATGATGATAATTAATTTTTTTCATTTCTCTTTCTGACATAAATTATCAAATTTTAAAGATTTTCAACAGGTGCTATTAGGGCATAAATTAACATTACCCTTAAATTTTTTACAAATTATTTTTATCATATATTATATCTCTTTTTTATTTGAGATATTTGATAAAATCTATATCATTAAAAACACATAGTTTGTCAAATCGTAAGAGTTTAAATGATATTTTTTAATTTAATCTTTATTGGTCCATTCGTTATATTAAATGATTTACAAACAAATAAATATTCATATCATTTTTGCAATACCCCATCATCAAAATAAATATGACATAAACAGAAATTCATAAGATACTTCAAAATAATATATTTTTCGTTTTAAAACAAACATATGACAAGGACAATTAACACTAATATTATTATACATAATTACCATGCCTACAATTTTAAAATATTATAGGTGTGATTATCTGATTCACTAGCAATAAATACAATAAAAAATATTAAGGGCAATTAACACTAACATTAGTATACATAATTACTAGGGCTACTATTTTAAGATATTATAGATGTAATTATATGATTCACTAGCAATAAATACAATAAAAAATATATTAAATGACGGTTTTCTTAGATCTTTATGTGACTCAACTCAGTTTTATCGTGACTAAGGTCCAAGCTGTTTTTTTCTGAAATTCCCAATTAGCTTTTGATCGAATAATTTCATATGCTTCTTTCAATCTTTAGTTTACTTTTCGATGACATTGTATGCAAATTTATTCTTCTTTGAAAATCTATATAACTATAACTCTGATTCCATAAATAAAAGAGTAATTTTCTCAAAAAAAATATGTGAAATCTGTACTTAAGCATCGTTGGATACATTGCACCCACTGTTTTAAGACAATACTGTTGATATTTATTTAATATTAGATATTATGTAACAATTATACGCATTTTAAGTTGCCAAAAATCATGAGATCTCTAACAATGTTGATTAGATCTAAATTAAGTAGATTTAAAAAAGTTGAATAATTATGTGTAAGCCTTCACATAATAATTTTATGGTTTAAAATTTAAAATTTAAAAATTTAAAAAAAAAACTATTATTTGATGGATTGAATATAAAAAACCATGTAATTAAGAAATGGAATATTTAAAAATTTATTAAGTTAATTTAATAATCTTAAATATTTTATTAAATAGATGGACACGTTTTTATAAATATTTAATATATATAATAATGGTAAAATAAAAATTGGTCTTCTTGATAATATCTAGTCATGTTGATGTACGTCGAAATCTCACAATCAAACTCATGAATATTAGAATGCATATAATCATACAATTCAAGTTTTTGATGATTTTTTTAGAATAAATCTTTATATTATTTCTGTCATTGAGATAATAAAAAATAAAATTTTATATTGCATAAAGACTACTATCATACTATTTTATTTCTCAAATAATTTGGTAATATTTGATTTAGCAAAACTAAATTAGATTCAAATCTTTATTAGGTCATTAAAATGTTAAGATAAATAGTTTATTTTATAGTGGAAAAATTCATGATTTTGTTAAGTTGTCCGTATGTATGTCTGTTTTAAATAATAATAATAATAATTAGTAATACTATTGATATAGTGAAAACACTTTTTTATTTTATGATGTGTTATAGTTTATTTATAAAACTTGTTTTATAAGTTATAAAATGAAATAAAAAAATATTTGTAATGTTAGAATTGTTATAAAATAATTTTACAATGTTTAAAACTATTGAAATAATTATCATGAGTTTAACTCTTTGAAAATATTTATTAAAATTTGTGTAATTTTTTTTAAACCTCTTAAGTGAGTGAAATACATCTGACTCTTTGGATATGTAAAAAAACTTATTTATAAAATTAAAATTATAGAAAATAATTTTATAATGTTTGTATATTATAAGTAACTAGTATTTTGGATTTTTGGTGGTAGTTATGTTTTAAAAGTTTAGATAGAGATTTCTTCTATTATCATGAGTCAACAATGACAAGTCTCATCAACTACAATAAATTATTTAGATTATCAACGATTAAGTATAAACAAATCTTTTAATTGACAAGAAATATGATTTTTTTTGAGTTTGAATTAAATTCTTAGAATGTATCCCTATAAAACTTTCTGGATATTGTTAACTTGTCTTCTTAGAGCATAAGTTAAGAAATAATATTTTTTTTTGGAAAATTGTATATTTTTTCATTAAAGGTTGATAATTAATTATTTTTTCATTTATCTTTCTGACATAAATTATCCATTATAAAGATTTTCAACACGTGCTATTAGGGCATAAATTAACATTAACCTTAAATTTTGTAGAAATTATTTTTATCATATATTATATCTCCTTTTTATTTGAGATATTTGATAAAATCTATATCATTAAAAAGACCTAATTTGTCATGTTGTAAGAGATTAAATTCTATTTTTTAATTTAATTTTTATTGGTCTATTCATAATAAGAAATGTTTTACAAACAAATAAATATTCGTTTCATTTTTGCAATACCCCATCATCAAAATAATGATGACATAAATAGAAATTCATATGATACTTCAAAATAATATATTTTTGGTGTTAAAACAAGCATATGTCAAGGGGAATTAACATTAATATTATTATACATAATTATCAGGCCTACTATTTTAAGATATTATAGGTGTCATTATCTTATTCCATGAGCAATAAATACAATAAAAAATATTAAATGATTCTTTTCTTAGATCTTTAAGTGACTCAAATTCGTCTTATCGTGACTAAGGTCCAAGGTATTTTTTTAATGAAATTACCACTTAGATTTTTATTGGATGATTTCACATACTTCTTCCAAGGTATATATATAACACTAGTCTTACCATCATATCATAACATATAAATCAGAATGGGTTTTTTTAGTCTATCATTTTTATTATTTCTTTTTGTTCTTTTTCCATTACACATCAAATGTGATTATTTGGATGATTTTCCATTTAAGTTAAACTATGTTTCTTTATGGGGAGAAGAAAATATGAGAATTCTTGATGAAGGAAATGAAGTTCAACTTACATTGAATCAATATTCAGGTAAGATATTCATACAAATTATTTATATATACATAAATTATAAAATTATTGCTTTTGCCTTATAGGTTCTGGATTTACGTCGAGGCAACAATATGGTTCGGGAGTGTTCAATATGAAAATTAGAATGCCTCAAAAGGATTCTACAGCTGTGATCACGACCTTCTATGTATGTTATATATATATATATATATATATATATATATATATATATATATATATATATATATATATATATATATATATATATATATATATATATATATATATATATATATATATATATATATATATATATATATATATATATATATATATATATATATATATATATATATATATATATATATATATATATATATATATATATATATATATTAATTTTAGTGTCGCTTTAAAATTTAAGTAATTTATCTCATTTCGATTTATTGCAGTTGACTTCAGATTATGGACCTACTCGAGATGAAATAGATTTTGAATTCTTAGGTGGAAATAATGAACGACCTTATATATTGCACACAAACATTTATACTAATGGTTATGGTCATAGAGAGCAACAAATTCATCTTTGGTTTGATCCAACTCTTGATTTCCATAATTACACGCTTCATTGGAATGAAAAACAGTTAGTGTAAGTAACCTTAATTATTATCATTCTTCTTCTCTCTTTTTATTACCTTATAGTATTATTACTAAGAATAACTTTCATATGTGTTAGATTTTTTGTGGATGAAATCCCAATAAGAGTGTTCAAGAATACAACAAATAAAGGAGGAAGGTATGTCACAAAAGCAATGATGATTGATGCGACAATATGGACAAATACATGGGGTTCTGGTGGAATTCCAATTAATTGGAATGATGCACCTTTTCAAGCTCACTACAAAGGATTTGATATCAATGGTTGCCAAGCCCAGAGTACCAACATGACACAGTGTACCTCTTCTACTTATTGGTGGAACCATGAGAATTTCTGCAAGCTTAATGATCAACAAATTAAAGCTTACAAAAATGTGAGGGCTAAATATTTAATTTATGATTATTGTTCTAAACAGCCACAAAATCCCGGTAGTGTCAAGATTTTTATATTAATTAGATCATTTCTAAAAATATGGTATAGAAAAAAGTGGAAAAAGTAATTTTTTATCACTTCCACTATTTCCAATTTGGTATGTACAGAGATTTTTATAAGAATCAATAATAATAATAATAATAATAATAATAATAATAATAATAGATGGTATGTTTTTATTCTTCAACCGTTGTGTCTCTTTTCTTCGTAACCCTTAAAATTAGTATTCTAATGAAAATACTTACTACTTAATGGGCTCTTTCAATTTTGTCTAATAAATTTATATGGTCTTGATCTATTTACTTTTCTATGACATTGTATGAAAATTTATTCTTATTTGAAAATCTATATAACTATAACTCTAATTCCATAAGCGAAAGAGTAATTTGTCCAAAAAATTATGTAAAATTTGTACTTAAGCACTGTTGGATACAATCAACTCACTATTTTAATACTATACGAGTTTATTCAATGTTAGATATTATGTAACAGTTTTACACTTTTTACGCCGCCAAAAAACATGAGATCTCTAACAATGTTGATTAGACCTAAATTAAGTCGATTTAAAAAAGTTGATTAATCATGTATAAGCCTTCACATAATAGTTTTAAGAGTTAAGATTTAATATTTTAAAATAAAAAATACTATTATTTGATGGATTGAATATAAAACCCGTGTAATTAAGAAATGAAATATTTAATCTAAAAATCTATTAAGTTAATTTGATCATCTAGTCATGTTGATGTATGTCGAAATCTCACATTCAAACTCATGAATCTTAGAATGCATAGAATCATAAAATCCAAGTTTTTGATGATATTTTTAGGATAAATATTTATATTATTTCAGTCATTGATATTATAACCAATAAAATTTTATATTGCAAAAGGACTACTATTATACTATTTTATTTCTCAAATAATTTGGTAAAATTTGATTTAGCAAAACTAAATTAGATCCAAATCTAGTTTAGGTCATTAAAATATTAAGTTATATATTTTATTTTATAGTTAAAAAATTCATGATTTTAGAAAGTTGTCCATATATGTGTCTGTTTTAAATAATAATAATAATTACTAATACAATTGATATACTGAAAACTCTTTTTATTTATATGATGTGTTATAGATTATTTATAAAATTTTGTTTTATAAGTTATAATATGAAATAAAAATCAATTTCTAATGTTATAATTGTTTAAAATAATTTTACAATGTTTAAAATTATTATAATAATTCTCTGAGTTCAACTCTTTCAAAATAATTATTGAAGGTTGTGTAATTTTTTTTTAAAGTGTTAAGTGAGTGAAAAACATTTGACTCTTTGGATATGCAAAATAACTTATTTACAAAATAAAAATTATTGGAAAATAATTTTATAATGATTGTATATCTATAAGTGACTAGTATTTTGGATTTTTGGTGGTAGTTAAGTTTTAAAAGTTTAAATAGTGTTTTCTTCTTTTATCATGAATGAACAATGACAACGCTCATCAACTACAATAAATGATTTAGACATTATCAATAATTAAGTATTAACAAATCTTTTAATTGAGAATAAATATGATTTTTTTGAGGTTGAATTAAGTTCTTAGAATGTATTCCTATTAAACTTTCTCGATAATGTTATGATGTCTTCTTAAAGTACAAGTTAAAAAATAAATAAATTTAATTTTTGAAAATTATATATTTTTTCATTAAATGATGATAATTAATTTTTTTCATTTCTCTTTCTGACATAAATTATCAAATTTTAAAGATTTTCAACAGGTGCTATTAGGGCATAAATTAACATTACCCTTAAATTTTTTACAAATTATTTTTATCATATATTATATCTCTTTTTTATTTGAGATATTTGATAAAATCTATATCATTAAAAACACATAGTTTGTCAAATCGTAAGAGTTTAAATGATATTTTTTAATTTAATCTTTATTGGTCCATTCGTTATATTAAATGATTTACAAACAAATAAATATTCATATCATTTTTGCAATACCCGGTCATTAAAATAAATATGACATAAACAGAAATTCATAAGATACTTCAAAATAATATATTTTTCGTTTTAAAACAAACATATGACAAGGACAATTAACACTAATATTATTATACATAATTACCATGCCTACAATTTTAAAATATTATAGGTGTGATTATCTGATTCACTAGCAATAAATACAATAAAAAATATTAAGGGCAATTAACACTAACATTAGTATACATAATTACTAGGGCTACTATTTTAAGATATTATAGATGTAATTATATGATTCACTAGCAATAAATACAATAAAAAATATATTAAATGACGGTTTTCTTAGATCTTTATGTGACTCAACTCAGTTTTATCGTGACTAAGGTCCAAGCTGTTTTTTTCTGAAATTCCCAATTAGCTTTTGATCGAATAATTTCATATGCTTCTTTCAATCTTTAGTTTACTTTTCGATGACATTGTATGCAAATTTATTCTTCTTTGAAAATCTATATAACTATAACTCTGATTCCATAAATAAAAGAGTAATTTTCTCAAAAAAAATATGTGAAATCTGTACTTAAGCATCGTTGGATACATTGCACCCACTGTTTAAGACAATACTGTTGATATTTATTTAATATTAGATATTATGTAACAATTATACGCATTTTAAGTTGCCAAAAATCATGAGATCTCTAACAATGTTGATTAGATCTAAATTAAGTAGATTTAAAAAAGTTGAATAATTATGTGTAAGCCTTCACATAATAATTTTATGGTTTAAAATTTAAAATTTAAAAATTTAAAAAAAAACTATTATTTGATGGATTGAATATAAAAACCATGTAATTAAGAAATGGAATATTTAAAAATTTATTAAGTTAATTTAATAATCTTAAATATTTTATTAAATAGATGGACACGTTTTTATAAATATTTAATATATATAATAATGGTAAAATAAAAATTGGTCTTCTGATAATATCTAGTCATGTTTGATGTACGTCGAAATCTCACAATCAAACTCATGAATATTAGAATGCATATAATCATACAATTCAAGTTTTTGATGATTTTTTTAGAATAAATCTTTATATTATTCTGTCATTGAGATAATAAAAAATAAAATTTTATATTGCATAAAGACTACTATCATACTATTTTATTTCTCAAATAATTTGGTAATATTTGATTTAGCAAAACTAAATTAGATTCAAATCTTTATTAGGGTCATTAAATGTTAAGATAAATAGTTTATTTTATAGTGGAAAAATTCATGATTTTGTTAAGTTGTCCGTATGTATGTCTGTTTTAACTAATAATAATAATAATTAGTAATACTATTGATATAGTGAAAACACTTTTTATTTTATGATGTGTTATAGTTTATTTATAAAACTTGTTTTATAAGTTATAAAATGAAATAAAAAACAATTTGTAATGTTAGAATTGTTATAAAATAATTTTACAATGTTTAAAACTATTGAAATAATTATCATGAGTTTAACTCTTTGAAAATATTTATTAAAATTTGTGTAATTTTTTTTAAACCTCTTAAGTGAGTGAAATACATCTGACTCTTTGGATATGTAAAAAAACTTATTTATAAAATTAAAATTATAGAAAATAATTTTATAATGTTTGTATATTATAAGTAACTAGTATTTTGGATTTTTGGTGGTAGTTATGTTTTAAAAGTTTAGATAGAGATTTCTTCTATTATCATGAGTCAACAATGACAAGTCTCATCAACTACAATAAATTATTTAGATTATCAACGATTAAGTATAAACAAATCTTTTAATTGACAAGAAATATGATTTTTTTTGAGTTTGAATTAAATTCTTAGAATGTATCCCTATAAAACTTTCTGGATATTGTTAACTTGTCTTCTTAGAGCATAAGTTAAGAAATAATATTTTTTTTTGAAAATTGTATATTTTTTCATTAAAGGTTGATAATTAATTATTTTTTCATTTATCTTTCTGACATAAATTATCCATTATAAAGATTTTCAACACGTGCTATTAGGGCATAAATTAACATTAACCTTAAATTTTGTAGAAATTATTTTTATCATATATTATATCTCCTTTTTATTTGAGATATTTGATAAAATCTATATCATTAAAAAGACCTAATTTGTCATGTTGTAAGAGATTAAATTCTATTTTTTAATTTAATTTTTATTGGTCTATTCATAATAAGAAATGTTTTACAAACAAATAAATATTCGTTTCATTTTTGCAATACCCCATCATCAAAATAATGATGACATAAATAGA
>CATIWC010003382.1:0-63438 GCA_948472305.1 Vicia faba
TAAGAAACTAAATCAAAAGACTATTAATTAATGACACATATTTCATATACATTGGTAATAATTCAAATTATATAACGATGCTCGATAGTATATTTATTCAGATTATTTACATTGTATTATGGTATAATAGATGTAAACAATTTCAATATTTTTCTTCTTTTCCATCACCAAATTTTAGGTTTCTTCATCACTTAGAAACTAAGTTAAAAGACTATTAATTAATGACACATATTTCATATACGTTGCTAATAATTAAAATTTTTTAATGAGGCTCGATAGTATATTTATTCACCATATTCATATTGTATTATGGTATAATAAATGTAAACAATTTCAATATTTTTCTTCTTCTCCATCACCAAATTTTAGGTTACTTGATCACTAAGAAACTAAGTTAAAAGACTATTAATTAATGACCTCTTTTTCATATGCATTGGTAATAATTCAAAATATATAACAACGCTCGTTAATATATTTATTCAACATATTCACATTGTATTATGGTTATAAAAGATGTAAACAATTTCAATATTTTTCTTCTTCTCCATCACCTAATTTTAGGTAACTACTTCACTAAGAAAGTAAATCAAAAGACTATTAATTAATGACACATATTTCATATACATTGGTAATAATTCAAATTATATAACGATGCTCGATAGTATATTTATTCAGATTATTTACATTGTATTATGGTATAATAGATGTAAACAATTTCAATATTTTTCTTCTTTTCCATCACCAAATTTTAGGTTTCTTCATCACTTAGAAACTAAGTTAAAAGACTATTAATTAATGACACATATTTCATATACGTTGCTAATAATTAAAATTATATAATGAGGCTCGATAGTATATTTATTCACCATATTCATATTGTATTATGGTATAATAAATGTAAACAAATTCAATATTTTTCTTCTTCTCCATCACCAAATTTTAGGTTTCTTCATCACTAAGAAACTAAGTTAAAAGACTATTAATTAATGACCTCTATTTCATATGCATTGGTAATAATTAAAAATATATAACAACGCTCGTTAATATATTTATTCAGCAGATTCACATTGTATTATGGTATAATAGATGTAAACAATTTCAATATTTTTCTTCTTCTCCCTCACCAAATTTTAGGTAACTACTTCACTAAGAAACTAAATCAAAAGACTATTAATTAATGACACATATTTCATATACATTGGTAATAATTCAAAGTATATAACGATGCTCGATAGTATATTTATTCAGATTATTTACATTGTATTATGGTATAATAGATGTAAACAATTTCAATATTTTTCTTCTTTTCCATCACCAAATTTTAGGTTTCTTCATCACTTAGAAACTAAGTTAAAAGACTATTAATTAATGACACATATTTCATATACGTTGCTAATAATTAAAATTTTTTAATGAGGCTCGATAGTATATTTATTCACCATATTCATATTGTATTATGGTATAATAAATGTAAACAATTTCAATATTTTTCTTCTTCTCCATCACTAAATTTTAGGTTACTTGATCACTAAGAAACTAAGTTAAAAGACTATTAATTAATGACCTCTTTTTCATATGCATTGGTAATAATTAAAAATATATAACAACGCTCGTTAATATATTTATTCAACATATTCACATTGTATTATGGTATAAAAGATGTAAACAATTTCAATATTTTTCTTCTTCTCCATCACCTAATTTTAGGTAACTACTTCACTAAGAAACTAAATCAAAAGACTATTAATTAATGACACATATTTCATATACATTGGTAATAATTCAAATTATATAACGATGCTCGATAGTATATTTATTCAGATTATTTACATTGTATTATGGTATAATAGATGTAAACAATTTCAATATTTTTCTTCTTTTCCATCACCAAATTTTAGGTTTCTTCATCACTTAGAAACTAAGTTAAAAGACTATTAATTAATGACACATATTTCATATACGTTGCTAATAATTAAAATTATATAATGAGGCTCGATAGTATATTTATTCACCATATTCATATTGTATTATGGTATAATAAATGTAAACAAATTCAATATTTTTCTTCTTCTCCATCACCAAATTTTAGGTTTCTTCATCACTAAGAAACTAAGTTAAAAGACTATTAATTAATGACCTCTATTTCATATGCATTGGTAATAATTAAAAATATATAACAACGCTCGTTAATATATTTATTCAGCAGATTCACATTGTATTATGGTATAATAGATGTAAACAATTTCAATATTTTTCTTCTTCTCCCTCACCAAATTTTAGGTAACTACTTCACTAAGAAACTAAATCAAAAGACTATTAATTAATGACACATATTTCATATACATTGGTAATAATTCAAATTATATAACGATGCTCGATAGTATATTTATTCAGATTATTTACATTGTATTATGGTATAATAGATGTAAACAATTTCAATATTTTTCTTCTTTTCCATCACCAAATTTTAGGTTTCTTCATCACTTAGAAACTAAGTTAAAAGACTATTAATTAATGACACATATTTCATATACGTTGCTAATAATTAAAATTTTTTAATGAGGCTCGATAGTATATTTATTCACCATATTCATATTGTATTATGGTATAATAAATGTAAACAATTTCAATATTTTTCTTCTTCTCCATCACCAAATTTTAGGTTACTTGATCACTAAGAAACTAAGTTAAAAGACTATTAATTAATGACCTCTTTTTCATATGCATTGGTAATAATTAAAAATATATAACAACGCTCGTTAATATATTTATTCAACATATTCACATTGTATTATGGTATAAAAGATGTAAACAATTTCAATATTTTTCTTCTTCTCCATCACCTAATTTTAGGTAACTACTTCACTAAGAAACTAAATCAAAAGACTATTAATTAATGACACATATTTCATATACATTGGTAATAATTCAAATTATATAACGATGCTCGATAGTATATTTATTCAGATTATTTACATTGTATTATGGTATAATAGATGTAAACAATTTCAATATTTTTCTTCTTTTCCATCACCAAATTTTAGGTTTCTTCATCACTTAGAAACTAAGTTAAAAGACTATTAATTAATGACACATATTTCATATACGTTGCTAATAATTAAAATTATATAATGAGGCTCGATAGTATATTTATTCACCATATTCATATTGTATTATGGTATAATAAATGTAAACAAATTCAATATTTTTCTTCTTCTCCATCACCAAATTTTAGGTTTCTTCATCACTAAGAAACTAAGTTAAAAGACTATTAATTAATGACCTCTATTTCATATGCATTGGTAATAATTAAAAATATATAACAACGCTCGTTAATATATTTATTCAGCAGATTCACATTGTATTATGGTATAATAGATGTAAACAATTTCAATATTTTTCTTCTTCTCCCTCACCAAATTTTAGGTAACTACTTCACTAAGAAACTAAATCAAAAGACTATTAATTAATGACACATATTTCATATACATTGGTAATAATTCAAATTATATAACGATGCTCGATAGTATATTTATTCAGATTATTTACATTGTATTATGGTATAATAGATGTAAACAATTTCAATATTTTTCTTCTTTTCCATCACCAAATTTTAGGTTTCTTCATCACTTAGAAACTAAGTTAAAAGACTATTAATTAATGACACATATTTCATATACGTTGCTAATAATTAAAATTTTTTAATGAGGCTCGATAGTATATTTATTCACCATATTCATATTGTATTATGGTATAATAAATGTAAACAATTTCAATATTTTTCTTCTTCTCCATCACCAAATTTAGGTTACTTGATCACTAAGAAACTAAGTTAAAAGACTATTAATTAATGACCTCTTTTTCATATGCATTGGTAATAATTAAAAATATATAACAACGCTCGTTAATATATTTATTCAACATATTCACTTGTATTATGGTATAAAAGATGTAAACAATTTCAATATTTTTCTTCTTCTCCATCACCTAATTTTAGGTAACTACTTCACTAAGAACTAAATCAAAAGACTATTAATTAATGACACATATTTCATATACATTGGTAATAATTCAAATTATATAACGATGCTCGATAGTATATTTATTCAGATTATTTACATTGTATTATGGTATAATAGATGTAAACAATTTCAATATTTTTCTTCTTTCCATCACCAAATTTTAGGTTTCTTCATCACTTAGAAACTAAGTTTAAAGACTATTAATTAATGACACATATTTCATATACGTTGCTAATAATTAAAATTATATAATGAGGCTCGATAGTATATTTATTCACCATAGTCATATTGTATTATGGTATAATAAATGTAAACAAATTCAATATTTTTCTTCTTCTCCATCACCAAATTTTAGGTTTCTTCATCACTAAGAAACTAAGTTAAAAGACTATTAATTAATGACCTCTATTTCATATGCATTGGTAATAATTAAAAATATATAACAACGCTCGTTAATATATTTATTCAGCAGATTCACATTGTATTATGGTATAATAGATGTAAACAATTTCAATATTTTTCTTCTTCTCCCTCACCAAATTTTAGGTAACTACTTCACTAAGAAACTAAATCAAAAGACTATTAATTAATGACACATATTTCATATACATTGGTAATAATTCAAATTATATCACGATGCTCGATAGTATATTTATTTAGATTATTTACATTGTATTATGGTATAATAGATGTAAACAATTTAAATATTTTTCTTCTTTTCCATCACCAAATTTTAGGTTTCTTCATCACTTAGAAACTAAGTTAAAAGACTATTAATTAATGACACATATTTCATATACGTTGCTAATAATTAAAATTATATAATGAGGCTCGTTAGTATATTTATTCACCATATTCATATTGTATTTTGGTATAATAAATGTAAACAATTTCAATATTTTTCTTCTTCTCCATCACCAAATTTTAGGTTTCTTCATCACTAAGAAACTAAGTTAAAAGACTATTAATTAATGACCTTTATTTCATATGCATTGGTAATAATTAAAAATATATAACAACGCTCGTTAATATATTTATTCAGAATATTCACATTGTATTATGGTATAATATATGTAAACAATTTCAATATTTTTCTTCTTCTCCATCACCAAATTTTAGATAACTACTTCACTAAGAAACTAAATCAAAAGACTATTAATTAATGACACATATTTCATATACATTGGTAATAATTCAAATTATATAACGATGCTCGATAATATATTTATTCAGATTATTTACATTGTATTATGGTATAATAGATGTAAACAATTTCAATATTTTTCTTCTTTTCCATCACCAAATTTTAGGTTTCTTCTTCACTTAGAAACTAAATCAAAAGACTATTAAATAATGGAACATATTTCATACACATTGGTAATAATTAAAATTATATAATGATGCTCGATAGAATATTTATTCAGCATATTCAAATTGTATTATGGTATAAAAGATGTAAACAATTTCAATATTTTTCTTCTTTTCCATCACCAAATTTTAGGTTTTTTCATCACTAAGAAACCAAGTAAAAAGACTATTAATTAATTAATGACAAATATTTCATATACGTTGCTAATAATTAAAATTATATAATGAGGCTCGATAGTATATTTATTCACCATATTCATATTGTATTATGGTATAATAGATGTAAACAATTTCAATATTTTTCTTCTTCTCCATCACCAAATTTTAGGTTTCTTCATCACTAAGAAACTAAGTTAAAAGACTATTAATTAATTAATGACGCATATTTCATATACGTTGCTAATAATTAAATTTATATAATGAGGCTCGATAGTATATTTATTCACCATATTCATATTGTATTATGGTATAATAGATGTAAACAATTTCAATATTTTTCTTCTTCTCCATCACCAAATTTTAGGTTACTTCATCACTAAGAAACTAAGTTAAAAGACTATTAAACTAATGACCTCTATTTCATATGCATTGGTAATAATTAAAAATATATAACAACGCTCGTTAATATATTTATTCAGCATATTCACATTGTATTATGGTATAATAGATGTAAACAATTTCAATATTTTTCTTCTTCTCCATCACCAAATTTTAGGTAACTTCTTCACTAAGAAACTAAATCAAAAGACTATTAATTAATAACACATATTTCATATACGTTGGTAATAATTAAAATTATATAGCGATGCTCGATAGTATATTTATTTAGCATATTCACATTGTATTTTGGTATAATAGATGTAAGCAATTTCAATATTTTTCTTCTTCTCTATCACAAAATTTTAGGTTTCTTCATCACTAAGAAACTAAATTAAAAAACTATTAATTAATGACACATATTTCATATAGATTGGTAATAATTAAAATTATATAATGAGGCTCGATAGTAATTTTATTCACCATATTCATATTGTATTATGTTATAATAGATGTAAACAATTTCAATATTTTTCTTCTTCTCCATCACCAAATTTTAGGTAACTTCTTCACTAAGTAACTAAATCAAAAGACTATTAATTAATGACACATACTTCATATGCATTGGTAATAATTAAAATTATATAACGACACTCGACAGTATATTTATTCAGCATATTCACATTGTATTATGGTATAATAGATGTAAACAATTTCAATATTTTTGTACTTCTCCATTACTAAATTTTAGGTAACTTCTTCACTAAGAAAATAAATCAAAAGACTATTAATTAATGACACATATTTCATATACATTGGTAATAATTAAAATTAAATAACGATGCTCGATAGTATATTTATTCAGCATATTCACATTGTATTATGGTATAATAGATGTAAACAATTTCAATATTTTTCTTCTTCTCCATCACCAAATTTTAGGTTTCTTCATCACTAAGAAACTAAGTTAAAAGACTATTAATTAATGACCTCTATTTCATATGCATTGGTAATAATTAAAAATATATAACAACGCTCGTTAATATATTTATTCAGCATATTCACATTGTATTATGGTATAATAGATGTAAGCAATTTCAATATTTTTCTTCTTCTCCATCACCAAATTTTCGGTAACTTCTTCACTAAGAAACTAAATCAAAAGACTATTAATAAAAAAAAACATATTTCATATACATTGGTAATAATTAAAATTATATAACGATGCTCGATAGTATATTTATTCAGCATATTCACATTGTATTATGGTATAATAGATGTAAACAATTTCAATATTTTTCTTCTTCTCCATCACCAAATTATAGGTAACTACTTCACTAAGAAACTAAATTAAAAGACTATTAATTAATGACACATATTTCATATACATTGGTAATAATTTAAATTATATAACGATGCTCGATAGTATATTTATTCACCATATTTACATTGTATTGTGGTATAATAGATGTAAACAATTTCAATATTTTTCTTCTTCTCCATCACCAAATTTTAGGTTTCTTCATCACTAAGAAACTAAGTTAAAAGACTATTAATTAATGACACATATTTCATATGCGTTGCTAATAATTAAAATTATATAACAACGCTCGTTAATATATGTATTCAACATATTCAGATTGTATTATGGTATAATAGATGTAAACAATTTCAATATTTTTCTTCTTCTCCATCACCAAATTTTTGGTAACTTCTTCACTAAGTATCTAAATCAAAAGACTATTAATTAATGACACATACTTCATATGCATTGGTAATAATTAAAATTATATAACGACGCTCGACAGTATATTTATTCAGCATATTCACATTGTATTATGGTATAATAGATGTAAGCAATTTCAATATTTTTGTACTTCTCCATTACTAAATTTTAGGTAACTTCTTCACTAAAAAACTAAATCAAAAGACTATTAAATAATGGAACATATTTCATACACATTGGTAATAATTAAAATTATATAATGATGCTCGATAGAATATTTATTCAGCATATTCAAATTGTATTATGGTATAATATATGTAAACAATTTCAATATTTTTCTTCTTTTCCATCACCAAATTTTAGGTTTTTTCATCACTAAGAAACCAAGTAAAAAGACTATTAATTAATTAATGACACATATTTCATATACGTTGCTAATAATTAAAATTATATAATGAGGCTCAATAGTATATTTATTCACCATATTCATATTGTATTATGGTATAATAGATGTAAACAATTTCAATATTTTTCTTCTTCTCCATCACCAAATTTTAGGTTACTTCATCACTAAGAAACTAAGTTAAAAGACTATTAATTAATGACCTCTATTTCATATGCATTGGTAATAATTAAAAATATATAACAACGCTCGTTAATATATTTATTCAGCATATTCACATTGTATTATGGCATAATAGATGTAAACAATTTCAATATTTTTCTTCTTCTTCATCACCAAATTTTAGGTAACTTCTTCAGTAAGAAACTAAATCAAAAGACTATTAATTAATAACACATATTTCATATACGTTGGTAATAATTAAAAATATATAACAACGCTCGTTAATATATTTATTCAGCATATTCACATTGTATTATGGCATAATAGATGTAAACAATTTCAATATTTTTCTTCTTCTCCATCACCAAATTTTAGGTAACTTCTTCACTAAGAAACTAAATCAAAAGACTATTAATTAATAACACATATTTCATATACGTTGGTAATAATTAAAATTATATAACGATGCTCGATAGTATATTTATTCAGCATATTCACATTGTATTTTGGTATAATAGATGTAAACAATTTCACTATTTTTCTTCTTCTTTATCACCAAATTTTAGGTAACTACTTCACTAAGAAACTAAATCAAAAGACAGTTAATTAAGGACACATATTTCATATACATTGGTAATAGTTCAAATTATATAACAATGCTCGATAGTATATTTATTCAGCATATTTTCATTGTATTGTGGTATAATAGATGTCAACAATTTCAATATTTTTCTTCTTCTCCATCATCAAATTTTAAGTTTCATGATCACTAAGAAACTAAGTCAAAATACTATTAATTAATGACACATATTTCATATACGTTGCTAATAATTAAAATTATATAATGAGGCTCGATAGTATATTTATTCACCATATTCATATTGTATTATGGTATAATAGATGTAAACAATTTCAATATTTTTCTTCTTCTCCATCACCAAATTTTAGGTTACTTCATCACTAAGAAACTAAGTTAAAAGACTATTAATTAATGACCTCTATTTCATATGCATTGGTAATAATTAAAAATATATAACAACGCTCGTTAATATATTTATTCAGCATATTCACATTGTATTATGGCATAGTAGATGTAAACAATTTCAATATTTTTCTTCTTCTTCATCACCAAATTTTAGGTAACTTCTTCACTAAGAAACTAAATCAAAAGACTATTAATTAATAACACATATTTCATGTACGTTGGTAATAATTAAAAATATATAACAACGCTCGTTAATATATTTATTCAGCATATTCACATTGTATTATGGCATAATAGATGTAAACAATTTCAATATTTTTCTTCTTCTCCATCACCAAATTTTAGGTAACTTCTTCACTAAGAAACTAAATCAAAAGACTATTAATTAATAACACATATTTCATATACGTTGGTAATAATTAAAATTATATAGCGATGCTCGATAGTATATTTATTCAGCATATTCACATTGTATTTTGGTATAATAGATGTAAACAATTTCACTATTTTTCTTCTTCTTTATCACCAAATTTTAGGTAACTACTTCACTAAGAAACTAAATCAAAAGACAGTTAATTAAGGACACATATTTCATATACATTGCTAATAGTTCAAATTATATAACAATGCTCGATAGTATATTTATTCAGCATATTTTCATTGTATTGTGGTATAATAGATGTCAACAATTTCAATATTTTTCTTCTTCTCCATCATCAAATTTTAAGTTTCATGATCACTAAGAAACTAAGTCAAAATACTATTAATTAATGACACATATTTCATATATGTTGCTAATGATTAAAATTATATAATGAGGCTCGATAGTATATTTATTCACCATATTCATATTGTATTATGGTATAATAGATGTAAACAATTTCAATATTTTTCTTCTTCTCCATCACCAAATTTTAGGTTACTTCATCACTAAGAAACTAAGTTAAAAGACTATTAATTAATGACCTCTATTTCATATGCATTGGTAATAATTAAAAATATATAACAACGCTCGTTAATATATGTATTCAACATGTTCAGATTGTATTATGGTATAATAGATGTAAACAATTTCAATATTTTTCTTCTTCTCCATCACCAAATTTTTGGTAACTTCTTCACTAAGTATCTAAATCAAAAGACTATTAATTAATGACACATACTTCATATGCATTGGTAATAATTAAAATTATATAACGATGCTCGACAGTATATTTATTCAGCATATTCACATTGTATTATGGTATAATAGATGTAAGCAATTTCAATATTTTTGTACTTCTCCATTACTAAATTTTAGGTAACTTCTTCACTAAAAAACTAAATCAAAAGACTATTAAATAATGGAACATATTTCATACACATTGGTAATAATTAAAATTATATAATGATGCTCGATAGAATATTTATTCAGCATATTCAAATTGTATTATGGTATAATATATGTAAACAATTTCAATATTTTTCTTCTTTTCCATCACCAAATTTTAGGTTTTTTCATCACTAAGAAACCAAGTAAAAAGACTATTAATTAATTAATGACACATATTTCATATACGTTGCTAATAATTAAAATTATATAATGAGGCTCAATAGTATATTTATTCACCATATTCATATTGTATTATGGTATAATAGATGTAAACAATTTCAATATTTTTCTTCTTCTCCATCACCAAATTTTAGGTTACTTCATCACTAAGAAACTAAGTTAAAAGACTATTAATTAATGACCTCTATTTCATATGCATTGGTAATAAATAAAAATATATAACAACGCTATTTAATATATTTATTCAGCATATTCACATTGTATTATGGCATAATAGATGTAAACAATTTCAATATTTTTCTTCTTCTTCATCACCAAATTTTAGGTAACTTCTTCACTAAGAAACTAAATCAAAAGACTATTAATTAATAACACATATTTCATATACGTTGGTAATAATTAAAAATATATAACAACGCTCGTTAATATATTTATTCAGCATATTCACATTGTATTATGGCATAATAGATGTAAACAATTTCAATATTTTTCTTCTTCTCCATCACCAAATTTTAGGTAACTTCTTCACTAAGAAACTAAATCAAAAGACTATTAATTAATAACACATATTTCATATACGTTGGTAATAATTAAAATTATATAACGATGCTCGATAGTATATTTATTCAGCATATTCACATTGTATTTTGGTATAATAGATGTAAACAATTTCACTATTTTTCTTCTTCTTTATCACCAAATTTTAGGTAACTACTTCACTAAGAAACTAAATCAAAAGACCGTTAATTAAGGACACATATTTCATATACATTGGTAATAGTTCAAATTATATAACAATGCTCGATAGTATATTTATTCAGCATATTTTCATTGTATTGTGGTATAATAGATGTCAACAATTTCAATATTTTTCTTCTTCTCCATCATCAAATTTTAAGTTTCATGATCACTAAGAAACTAAGTCAAAATACTATTAATTAATGACACATATTTCATATACGTTGCTAATAATTAAAATTATATAATGAGGCTCGATAGTATATTTATTCACCATATTCATATTGTATTATGGTATAATAGATGTAAACAATTTCAATATTTTTCTTCTTCTCCATCACCAAATTTTAGGTTACTTCATCACTAAGAAACTAAGTTAAAAGACTATTAATTAATGACCTCTATTTCATATGCATTGGTAATAATTAAAAATATATAACAACGCTCGTTAATATATTTATTCAGCATATTCACATTGTATTATGGCATAGTAGATGTAAACAATTTCAATATTTTTCTTCTTCTTCATCACCAAATTTTAGGTAACTTCTTCACTAAGAAACTAAATCAAAAGACTATTAATTAATAACACATATTTCATGTACGTTGGTAATAATTAAAAATATATAACAACGCTCGTTAATATATTTATTCAGCATATTCACATTGTATTATGGCATAATAGATGTAAACAATTTCAATATTTTTCTTCTTCTCCATCACCAAATTTTAGGTAACTTCTTCACTAAGAAACTAAATCAAAAGACTATTAATTAATAACACATATTTCATATACGTTGGTAATAATTAAAATTATATAGCGATGCTCGATAGTATATTTATTCAGCATATTCACATTGTATTTTGGTATAATAGATGTAAACAATTTCACTATTTTTCTTCTTCTTTATCACCAAATTTTAGGTAACTACTTCACTAAGAAACTAAATCAAAAGACAGTTAATTAAGGACACATATTTCATATACATTGCTAATAGTTCAAATTATATAACAATGCTCGATAGTATATTTATTCAGCATATTTTCATTGTATTGTGGTATAATAGATGTCAACAATTTCAATATTTTTCTTCTTCTCCATCATCAAATTTTAAGTTTCATGATCACTAAGAAACTAAGTCAAAATACTATTAATTAATGACACATATTTCATATATGTTGCTAATGATTAAAATTATATAATGAGGCTCGATAGTATATTTATTCACCATATTCATATTGTATTATGGTATAATAGATGTAAACAATTTCAATATTTTTCTTCTTCTCCATCACCAAATTTTAGGTTACTTCATCACTAAGAAACTAAGTTAAAAGACTATTAATTAATGACCTCTATTTCATATGCATTGGTAATAATTAAAAATATATAACAACGCTCGTTAATATATTTATTCAGCATATTCACATTGTATTATGGCATAGTAGATGTAAACAATTTCAATATTTTTCTTCTTCTTCATCACCAAATTTTAGGTAACTTCTTCACTAAGAAACTAAATCAAAAGACTATTAATTAATAACACATATTTCATATACGTTGGTAATAATTAAAAATATATAACAACGCTCGTTAATATATTTATTCAGCATATTCACATTGTATTATGGCATAATAGATGTAAACAATTTCAATATTTTTCTTCTTCTCCATCACCAAATTTTAGGTAACTTCTTCACTAAGAAACTAAATCAAAAGACTATTAATTAATAACACATATTTCATATACGTTGGTATAATTAAAATTATATAGCGATGCTCGATAGTATATTTATTCAGCATATTCACATTGTATTTTGGTATAATAGATGTAAACAATTTCACTATTTTTCTTCTTCTTTATCACCAAATTTTAGGTAACTACTTCACTAAGAAACTAAATCAAAAGACAGTTAATTAAGGACACATATTTCATATACATTGCTAATAGTTCAAATTATATAACAATGCTCGATAGTATATTTATTCATCATATTTTCATTGTATTGTGGTATAATAGATGTCAACAATTTCAATATTTTTCTTCTTCTCCATCATCAAATTTTAAGTTTCATGATCACTAAGAAACTAAGTCAAAATACTATTAATTAATGACACATATTTCATATACGTTGCTAATGATTAAAATTATATAATGAGGCTCGATAGTATATTTATTCACCATATTCATATTGTATTATGGTATAATAGATGTAAACAATTTCAATATTTTTCTTCTTCTCCATCACCAAATTTTAGGTTACTTCATCACTAAGAAACTAAGTTAAAAGACTATTAATTAATGACCTCTATTTCATATGCATTGGTAATAATTAAAAATATATAACAACGCCATTTAATATATTTATTCAGCATATTCACATTGTATTATGGCATAATAGATGTAAACAATTTCAATATTTTTCTTCTTCTTCATCACCAAATTTTAGGTAACTTCTTCACTAAGAAACTAAATCAAAAGACTATTAATTAATAACACATATTTCATATACGTTGGTAATAATTAAAAATATATAACAACGCTCGTTAATATATTTATTCAGCATATTCACATTGTATTATGGCATAATAGATGTAAACAATTTCAATATTTTTCTTCTTCTCCATCACCAAATTTTAGGTAACTTCTTCACTAAGAAACTAAATCAAAAGACTATTAATTAATAACACATATTTCATATACGTTGGTAATAATTAAAATTATATAACGATGCTCGATAGTATATTTATTCAGCATATTCACATTGTATTTTGGTATAATAGATGTAAACAATTTCACTATTTTTCTTCTTCTTTATCACCAAATTTTAGGTAACTACTTCACTAAGAAACTAAATCAAAAGACCGTTAATTAAGGACACATATTTCATATACATTGGTAATAGTTCAAATTATATAACAATGCTCGATAGTATATTTATTCAGCATATTTTCATTGTATTGTGGTATAATAGATGTCAACAATTTTAATATTTTTCTTCTTCTCCATCATCAAATTTTAAGTTTCATGATCACTAAGAAACTAAGTCAAAATACTATTAATTAATGACACATATTTCATATACGTTGCTAATAATTAAAATTATATAATGAGGCTCGATAGTATATTTATTCACCATATTCATATTGTATTATGGTATAATAGATGTAAACAATTTCAATATTTTTCTTCTTCTCCATCACCAAATTTTAGGTTACTTCATCACTAAGAAACTAAGTTAAAAGACTATTAATTAATGACCTCTATTTCATATGCATTGGTAATAATTAAAAATATATAACAACACTCGTTAATATATTTATTCAGCATATTCACATTGTATTATGGCATAATAGATGTAAACAATTTCAATGTTTTTCTTCTTCTTCATCACCAAATTTTAGGTAACTTCTTCACTAAGAAACTAAATCAAAAGACTATTAATTAATAACACATATTTCATATACGTTGGTAATAATTAAAAATATATAACAACGCTCGTTAATATATTTATTCAGCATATTCACATTGTATTATGGCATAATAGATGTAAACAATTTCAATATTTTTCTTCTTCTCCATCACCAAATTTTAGGTAACTTCTTCACTAAGAAACTAAATCAAAAGACTATTAATTAATAACACATATTTCATATACGTTGGTAATAATTAAAATTATATAGCGATGCTCGATAGTATATTTATTCAGCATATTCACATTGTATTTTGGTATAATAGATGTAAACAATTTCACTATTTTTCTTCTTCTTTATCACCAAATTTTAGGTAACTACTTCACTAAGAAACTAAATCAAAAGACAGTTAATTAAGGACACATATTTCATATACATTGGTAATAGTTCAAATTATATAACAATGCTCGATAGTATATTTATTCAGCATATTTTCATTGTATTGTGGTATAATAGATGTCAACAATTTCAATATTTTTCTTCTTCTCCATCATCAAATTTTAAGTTTCATGATCACTAAGAAACTAAGTCAAAATACTATTAATTAATGACACATATTTCATATACGTTGCTAATAATTAAAATTATATAATGAGGCTCGATAGTATATTTATTCACCATATTCATATTGTATTATGGTATAATAGATGTAAACAATTTCAATATTTTTCTTCTTCTCCATCACCAAATTTTAGGTTACTTCATCACTAAGAAACTAAGTTAAAAGACTATTAATTAATGACCTCTATTTCATATGCATTGGTAATAATTAAAAATATATAACAACGCTCGTTAATATATTTATTCAGCATATTCACATTGTATTATGGCATAGTAGATGTAAACAATTTCAATATTTTTCTTCTTCTTCATCACCAAATTTTAGGTAAATTCTTCACTAAGAAACTAAATCAAAAGACTATTAATTAATAACACATATTTCATATACGTTGGTAATAATTAAAAATATATAACAACGCTCGTTAATATATTTATTCAGCATATTCACATTGTATTATGGCATAATAGATGTAAACAATTTCAATATTTTTCTTCTTCTCCATCACCAAATTTTAGGTAACTTCTTCACTAAGAAACTAAATCAAAAGACTATTAATTAATAACACATATTTCATATACGTTGGTAATAATTAAAATTATATAGCGATGCTCGATAGTATATTTATTCAGCATATTCACATTGTATTTTGGTATAATAGATGTAAACAATTTCACTATTTTTCTTCTTCTTTATCACCAAATTTTAGGTAACTACTTCACTAAGAAACTAAATCAAAAGACAGTTAATTAAGGACACATATTTCATATACATTGCTAATAGTTCAAATTATATAACAATGCTCGATAGTATATTTATTCAGCATATTTTCATTGTATTGTGGTATAATAGATGTCAACAATTTCAATATTTTTCTTCTTCTCCATCATCAAATTTTAAGTTTCATGATCACTAAGAAACTAAGTCAAAATACTATTAATTAATGACACATATTTCATATACGTTGCTAATGATTAAAATTATATAATGAGGCTCGATAGTATATTTATTCACCATATTCATATTGTATTATGGTATAATAGATGTAAACAATTTCAATATTTTTCTTCTTCTCCATCACCAAATTTTAGGTTACTTCATCACTAAGAAACTAAGTTAAAAGACTATTAATTAATGACCTCTATTTCATATGCATTGGTAATAATTAAAAATATAACAACGCTCGTTAATATATTTATTCAGCATATTCACATTGTATTATGGCATAATAGATGTAAACAATTTCAATATTTTTCTTCTTCTTCATCACCAAATTTTAGGTAACTTCTTCACTAAGAAACTAAATCAAAAGACTATTAATTAATAACACATATTTCATATACGTTGGTAATAATTAAAAATATATAACAACGCTCGTTAATATATTTATTCAGCATATTCACATTGTATTATGGCATAATAGATGTAAACAATTTCAATATTTTTCTTCTTCTCCATCACCAAGTTTTAGGTAACTTCTTCACTAAGAAACTAAATCAAAAGACTATTAATTAATAACACATATTTCATATACGTTGGTAATAATTAAAATTATATAGCGATGCTCGATAGTATATTTATTCAGCATATTCACATTGTATTTTGGTATAATAGATGTAAACAATTTCACTATTTTTCTTCTTCTTTATCACCAAATTTTAGGTAACTACTTCACTAAGAAACTAAATCAAAAGACAGTTAATTAAGGACACATATTTCATATACATTGCTAATAGTTCAAATTATATAACAATGCTCGATAGTATATTTATTCAGCATATTTTCATTGTATTGTGGTATAATAGATGTCAACAATTTCAATATTTTTCTTCTTCTCCATCATCAAATTTTAAGTTTCATGATCACTAAGAAACTAAGTCAAAATACTATTAATTAATGACACATATTTCATATACGTTTCTAATAATTAAAATTATTTAATGACGCTCGATAGTATATTTTATTCACCATATTCATATTGTATTATGTTATAATAGATGTAAACAATTTCATTATTTTTCTTCTTCTCCATCACCAAATTTTAGGTAACTTCTTTACTAAGTAACTAAATCAAAAGACTATTAATTAATGACACATACTTCATATGCATTGGTAATAATTAAAATTATATAACGACGCTCGACAGTATATTTATTCAGCATATTCACATTGTATTATGGTATAATAGATGTAAACAATTTCAATATTTTGGTACTTCTCCATTACTAAATTTTAGGTAACTTCTTCACTAAGAAACTAAATCAAAAGACTATCAATTAATGACATATATTTCATATACATTGGTAATAATTATAATTATATAACGATGCTCCATAGTATATTTATTCAGCATATTCACATTGCATTATGGTATAATAGATGTAAACAATTTCAATATTTTTCTACTTCTCCATCACCAAATTTTAGGTTTCTTCATCACTAAGAAACTAAGTTAAAAGACTATTAATTAATGACACATAATTGCATATACGTTTCTAATAATTAAAATTATATAATGAGGCTCAATAGTATATTTATTCACCATATTCATATTGTATTATGCTATAATAGATGTAAAAAATTTCAATATTTTTCTTCTTCTCCATCACCAAATTTTAGGTTACTTCATCACTAAGAAACTAAGTTAAAAGACTATTAATTAATGACCTCTATTTCATATGCATTGGTAATAATTAAAAATGTATAACAACGTTCGTTAATATATTTATTCAACATATTCACATTGTATTATGGTATAATAGATGTAAACAATTTCAATATTTTTCTTCTTCTCCATCACCAAATTTATGGTAACTTCTTCACTAAGTTATTAAATCAAAAGACTATTAATTAATGAGACATACTTCATATGCATTGGTAATAATTGAAATTATATAACGACGCTCGACAGTATATTTATTCAGCATATTCACATTGTATTATGGTATAATAGATGTAAACAATTTCAATATTTTTGAACTTCTCCATTTTCTAAATTTTAGGTAACTTCTTCACTAAGAAACTAAATCAAAAGACTATTAATTAATGACACATATTTCATATACATTGGTAATAATTAAAATTATATAACGATGCTCGATAGTATATTTATTCAGCATATTCACATTGTATTATGGTATATTAGATGTAAACAATTTCAATATTTTTGTACTTCTCCATTACTAAATTTTAGGTAACTTCTTCACTAAGAAAATAAATCAAAAGTCTATTAATTAATAACACATATTTCATATACATTGGTAATAATTAAAATTATATAACGATGCTCGATAGTATACTTATTCAGCATATTCACATTGTACTATGGTATAATAGATGTAAAGAATTTCAATATTTTTCTTCTTCTCCATCACTAAATTTTAGGTTTCTTCATCACTAAGAAACTAAGTTAAAAGACTATTAATTAACGACACATATTTCATATACGTTGCTAATAATTAAAATTATATAATGAGGCTCGATAGTATATTTATTCACCATATTCATATTGTATTATGATATAATAGATGTAAACAAAAATTTCAAAATTTTTCTTCTTACTCATCACCAAATTTTAGGTTACTTCATCACTAAGAAACTAAGTCAAAAGACTATTAATTAATGACCTCTATTTCATATGCATTGGTAATAATTAAAAATATATAACAATGCTCGCTAATTATATTTATTCACATATTCACATTGTATTATGGTATAATAGATGTAAACAATTTCAATATTTTTCTTCTTCTCCATCACCAAATTTTTGGTAACTTCTTCCCTAAGTATCTAAATCAAAAGACTATTAATTAATGACACATACTTCATATGCATTGATAATAATTAAAATTATATAACGACACTCGACAGTATATTTATTCAGCATATTCACGTTGTATTATGGTATAATAGATGTAAACAATTTCAATATTTTTGAACTTCTCCATTAGTAAATTTTAGGTAACTTCTTCACTAAGAAACTAAATCAAAAGACTATTAATTAATGACACATATTTCATACACATTGGTAATAATTAAAATTATATAACGATGCTCGATAGTATATTTATTCAGCATATTCACATTGTATTATGGTATAATATATGTAAACAATTTCAATATTTTTCTTCTTTTCCATCAGCAAATTTTAGGTTTCTTCATCACTAAGAAAACTAAGTTAAAAGACTATTAATTAATTAATGACACATATTTCATATACGTTGCTAATAATTAAAATTATATAATGAGGCTCGATAGTATATTTATTCACCATATTCATATTGTATTATTGTATAATAGATGTAAACAAATTCAATATTTTTCTTCTTCTCCATCACTAAATTTTAGGTTACTTCATCACTAAGAAACTAAGTTAAAAGACTATTAATTGATGACCTCTATTTCATATGCATTGGTAATAATTAAAAATATATAACAACGCTCGTTAATATATTTATTCAGCATATTCAAATTGTATTATGTTATAATATATGTAAACAATTTCAATATTTTGGTACTTCTCCATTACTAAATTTAGGTAACTTCTTCACTAAGAAACTAAATCAAAAGACTATCAATTAATGACATATATTTCATATACATTGGTAATAATTATAATTATATAACGATGCTCCATAGTATATTTATTCAGCATATTCACATTGCATTATGGTATAATAGATGTAAACAATTTCAATATTTTTCTACTTCTCCATCACCAAATTTTAGGTTTCTTCATCACTAAGAAACCAAGTAAAAAGACTATTAATTAATTAATGACACACATTTCATATACGTTGCTAATAATTAAAATTATATAATGAGGCTCGATAGTATATTTATTCACCATATTCATATTGTATTATGGTATACTAGATGTAAACAATTTCAATATTTTTCTTCTTCTCCATCACCAAATTTTAGGTTACTTCATCACTAAGAAACTAAGTTAAAAGACTATTAATTAATTAATGACGCATATTTTCATATACGTTGCTAATAATTAAATTTATATAATGAGGCTCGATAGTATATTTATTCACCATATTCATATTGTATTATGGTATAATAGATGTAAACAATTTCAATATTTTTCTTCTTCTCCATCACCAAATTTTAGGTTACTTCATCACTAAGAAACTAAGTTAAAAGACTATTAAACTAATGACCTCTATTTCATATGCATTGGTAATAATTAAAAATATATAACAACGCTCGTTAATATATTTATTCAGCATATTCACATTGTATTATGGTATAATAGATGTAAACAATTTCAATATTTTTCTTCTTCTCCATCACCAAATTTTAGGTAACTTCTTCACTAAGAAACTAAATCAAAAGACTATTAATTAATAACACATATTTCATATACGTTGGTAATAATTAAAATTATATAGCGATGCTCGATAGTATATTTATTTAGCATATTCACATTGTATTTTGGTATAATAGATGTAAGCAATTTCAATATTTTTCTTCTTCTCTATCACAAAATTTTAGGTTTCTTCATCACTAAGAAACTAAATTAAAAAACTATTAATTAATGACACATATTTTCATATAGATTGGTAATAATTAAAATTATATAATGAGGCTCGATAGTAATTTTATTCACCATATTCATATTGTATTATGTTATAATAGATGTAAACAATTTCAATATTTTTCTTCTTCTCCATCACCAAATTTTAGGTAACTTCTTCACTAAGTAACTAAATCAAAAGACTATTAATTAATGACACATACTTCATATGCATTGGTAATAATTAAAATTATATAACGACACTCGACAGTATATTTATTCAGCATATTCACATTGTATTATGGTATAATAGATGTAAACAATTTCAATATTTTTGTACTTCTCCATTACTAAATTTTAGGTAACTTCTTCACTAAGAAAATAAATCAAAAGACTATTAATTAATGACACATATTTCATATACATTGGTAATAATTAAAATTAAATAACGATGCTCGATAGTATATTTATTCAGCATATTCACATTGTATTATGGTATAATAGATGTAAACAATTTCAATATTTTTCTTCTTCTCCATCACCAAATTTTAGGTTTCTTCATCACTAAGAAACTAAGTTAAAAGACTATTAATTATGACCTCTATTTCATATGCATTGGTAATAATTAAAAATATATAACAACGCTCGTTAATATATTTATTCAGCATATTCACATTGTATTATGGTATAATAGATGTAAACAATTTCAATATTTTCTTCTTCTCCATCACCAAATTTTAGGTAACTTCTTCACTAAGAAATTAATCAAAAGACTATTAATAAAAAAAAACATATTTCATATACATTGGTAATAATTAAAATTATATAACGATGCTCGATAGTATATTTATTCAGCATATTCACATTGTATTATGGTATAATAGATGTAAACAATTTCAATATTTTTCTTCTTCTCCATCACCAAATTATAGGTAACTACTTCACTAAGAAAATAAATTAAAAGACTATTAATTAATGACACATATTTCATATACATTGGTAATAATTCAAATTATATAACGATGCTCGATAGTATATTTATTCACCATATTTACATTGTATTGTGGTATAATAGATGTAAACAATTTCAATATTTTTCTTCTTCTCCATCACCAAATTTTAGGTTTCTTCATCACTAAGAAACTAAGTTAAAAGACTATTAATTAATGACACATATTTCATATGCGTTGCTAATAATTAAAATTATATAACAACGCTCGTTAATATATGTATTCAACATATTCAGATTGTATTATGGTATAATAGATGTAAACAATTTCAATATTTTTCTTCTTCTCCATCACCAAATTTTTGGTAAATTCTTCACTAAGTAACTAAATCAAAAGACTATTAATTAATGACACATACTTCATATGCATTGGTAATAATTAAAATTATATAACGACGCTCGACAGTATATTTATTCAGCATATTCACATTGATTATGGTATAATAGATGTAAGCAATTTCAATATTTTTGTACTTCTCCATTACTAAATTTTAGGTAACTTCTTCACTAAAAAACTAAATCAAAAGACTATTAAATAATGGAACATATTTCATACACATTGGTAATAATTAAAATTATATAATGATGCTCGATAGAATATTTATTCAGCATATTCAAATTGTATTATGGTATAATATATGTAAACAATTTCAATATTTTTCTTCTTTTCCATCACCAAATTTTAGGTTTTTTCATCACTAAGAAACCAAGTAAAAAGACTATTAATTAATTAATGACACATATTTCATATACGTTGCTAATAATTAAAATTATATAATGAGGCTCGATAGTATATTTATTCACCATATTCATATTGTATTATGGTATAATAGATGTAAACAATTTCAATATTTTTCTTCTTCTCCATCACCAAATTTTAGGTAACTTCTTCACTAAGAAACTAAATCAAAAGACTATTAATTAATGACATATATTTCATATACATTGGTAATAATTAAAATTATATAACGATGCTCTATAGTATATTTATTCAGCATATTCAGATTGTATTATGGTATAATAGATGTAAACAATTTCAATATTTTTCTTTCTTCTCCATCACCAAATTTTAGGTTTCTTCATCACTAAGAAACTAAGTTAAAAGACTATTAATTAATAACACATATTTCATATACGTTGGTAATAATTAAAAAATATAACAACGCTCATTAATATATTTATTCAGCATATTCACATTGTATTATGGCATAATAGATGTAAACAATTTCAATATTTTTCTTCTTCTCCATCACCAAATTTTAGGTAACTTCTTCACTAAGAAACTAAATCAAAAGACTATTATTAATAACACATATTTCATATACGTTGGTAATAATTAAAATTATATAGCGATGCTCGATAGTATATTTATTCAGCATATTCACATTGTATTTTGGTATAATAGATGTAAACAATTTCACTATTTTTCTTCTTCTTTATCACCAAATTTTAGGTAACTACTTCACTAAGATACTAAATCAAAAGACAGTTAATTAAGGACACATATTTCATATACATTGCTAATAGTTCAAATTATATAACAATGCTCGATAGTATATTTATTCAGCATATTTTCATTGTATTGTGGTATAATAGATGTCAACAATTTCAATATTTTTCTTCTTCTCCATCATCTAATTTTAAGTTTCATGATCACTAAGAAACTAAGTCAAAATACTATTAATTAATGACACATATTTCATATACGTTGCTAATAATTAAAATTATATAATGAGGCTCGATAGTATATTTATTCACCATATTCATATTGTATTATGGTATAATAGATGTAAACAATTTCAATATTTTTCTTCTTCTCCATCACCAAATTTTAGGTTACTTCATCACTAAGAAACTAAGTTAAAAGACTATTAATTAATGACCTCTATTTCATATGCATTGGTAATAATTAAAAATATATAACAACGCTCGTTAATATATTTATTCAGCATATTCACATTGTATTATGGCATAATAGATGTAAACAATTTCAATATTTTTCTTCTTCTTCATCACCAAATTTTAGGTAACTTCTTCACTAAGAAACTAAATCAAAAGACTATTAATTAATAACACATATTTCATATACGTTGGTAATAATTAAAAATATATAACAACGCTCGTTAATATATTTATTCAGCATATTCACATTGTATTATGGCATAATAGATGTAAACAATTTCAATATTTTTCTTCTTCTCCATCACCAAATTTTAGGTAACTTCTTCACTAAGAAACTAAATCAAAAGACTATTAATTAATAACACATATTTCATATACGTTGGTAATAATTAAAATTATATAGCGATGCTCGATAGTATATTTATTCAGCATATTCACATTGTATTTTGGTATAATAGATGTAAACAATTTCACTATTTTTCTTCTTCTTTATCACCAAATTTTAGGTAACTACTTCACTAAGAAACTAAATCAAAAGACAGTTAATTAAGGACACATATTTCATATACATTGCTAATAGTTCAAATTATATAACAATGCTCGATAGTATATTTATTCAGCATATTTTCATTGTATTGTGGTATAATAGATGTCAACAATTTCAATATTTTTCTTCTTCTCCATCATCAAATTTTAAGTTTCATGATCACTAAGAAACTAAGTCAAAATACTATTAATTAATGACACATATTTCATATACGTTTCTAATAATTAAAATTATTTAATGACGCTCGATAGTATATTTATTCACCATATTCATATTGTATTATGTTATAATAGATGTAAACAATTTCATTATTTTTCTTCTTCTCCATCACCAAATTTTAGGTAACTTCTTTACTAAGTAACTAAATCAAAAGACTATTAATTAATGACACATACTTCATATGCATTGGTAATAATTAAAATTATATAACGACGCTCGACAGTATATTTATTCAGCATATTCACATTGTATTATGGTATAATAGATGTAAACAATTTCAATATTTTTGTACTTCTCCATTACTAAATTTTAGGTAACTTCTTCACTAAGAAACTAAATCAAAAGACTATTAATTAATGACATATATTTCATATACATTGGTAATAATTAAAATTATATAACGATGCTCTATAGTATATTTATTCAGCATATTCAGATTGTATTATGGTATAATAGATGTAAACAATTTCAATATTTTTCTTTCTTCTCCATCACCAAATTTTAGGTTACTTCATCACTAAGAAACTAAGTTAAAAGACTATTAATTAATGACCTCTATTTCATATGCATTGGTAATAATTAAAAATATATAACAATGCTCGTTAATATATTTATTCATTATATTAACATTGTATTATGGTATAATAGATTTAAACAATTTCAATATTTTTCTTCTTCTCCATCACCAAATTTTTGGCAACTTCTTCACTAAGTAACTAAATCAAAAGACTATTAATTAAGGACACATATTTCATATACATTGGTAATAATTCAAATTATATAAAGATGCTCGATAGTATATTTATTCAGCATATTCACATTGTATTATGGTATAATAGATATAAACAATTTCAATATTTTTCTTCTTCTCCATCACCAAATCTTAGGTAATTACTTCACTAAGAAACTAAATCAAAAGACTATTAATTAAGGACACATATTTCATATGCATTGGTAATAATTATAATTAAATATTGATGCTCGATAGTATATTTATTTAACATATTTACATTATATTGTAGTATAATAGATGTAAACAATTTCAATATTTTTCTTCTTCTCCATCATCAAATTTTAGGTTTCTTGATCACTAAGAAACTAAGTAAAAATACTATTAATTAATGACACATATTTCATATACGTTGGTAATAATTAAAATTCTATAACGATGCTCGATAGTATATTTATTCAGCATATTCACATTGTATTTTAGTATAATAGATGTAAACAATTTTGATATTTTTCTTCTTCTCCATCACCAAATTTTAGGTTTCTTCATCACTAAGAAACTAAGTTAAAAGACTATTAATTAATGACACATATTTCGGTTACATTGGTAATAATTAAAATTATATAATGAGGCTATATAGTATTTTTATTCACCATATTCATATTGTATTATGTTATAATAGATGTAAACAATTTCAGATATTTTTCTTCTTCTCCATCACCAAATTTTAGGTTACTTCTTCACTAAGTAACTAAATCAAAAGACTATTAATTAGTGACACATACTTCATATGCATTGGTAATAAATACAAATTATATAACGATGCTCGACAGTATATTTATTCAGCATATTCACATTGTATTATGGTATAATAGATGTAAACAATTTCAATATTTTGGTACTTCTCCATTACTAAATTTTAGGTAACTTCTTCACTAAGAAACTAAATCAAAAGACTATTAATTAATGACATATATTTCATATACATTGGTAATAATTAAAATTATATAACGATGCTCCATAGTATATTTATTCAGCATATTAACATTGTATTATGGTATAATAGATGTAAACAATTTCAATATTTTTCTACTTCTCCATCACCAAATTTTAGGTTTCTTCATCACTAAGAAACTAAGTTAAAAGACTATTAATTAATGACACATATTGCATATACGTTTCTAATAATTAAAATTATATAATGAGGCTCAATAGTATATTTATTCACCATATTCATATTGTATTATGCTATAATAGATGTAAAAAATTTCAATATTTTTCTTCTTCTCCATCACCAAATTTTAGGTTACTTCATCACTAAGAAACTAAGTTAAAAGACTATTAATTAATGACCTCTATTTCATATGCATTGGTAATAATTAAAAATATATAACAACGTTCGTTAATATATTTATTCAACATATTCACATTGTATTATGGTATAATAGATGTAAACAATTTCAATATTTTTCTTCTTCTCCATCACCAAATTTATGGTAACTTCTTCACTAAGTTATTAAATCAAAAGACTATTAATTAATGAGACATACTTCATATGCATTGGTAATAATTGAAATTATATAACGACGCTCGACAGTATATTTATTCAGCATATTCACATTGTATTATGGTATAATAGATGTAAACAATTTCAATATTTTTGTACTTCTCCATTTTCTAAATTTTAGGTAACTTCTTCACTAAGAAACTAAATCAAAAGACTATTAATTAATGACACATATTTCATACACATTGGTAATAATTAAAATTATATAACGATGCTCGATAGTATATTTATTCGGCATATTCACATTGTATTATGGTATAATATATGTAAGCAATTTCAATATTTTTCTTCTTTTCCATCACCAAATTTTAGGTTTCTTCATCACTAAGAAACTAAGTTAAAAGACTATTAATTAATTAATGACACATATTTCATATACGTTGCTAATAATTAAAATTATATAATGAGGCTCGATAGTATATTTATTCACCATATTCATATTGTATTATGGTATAATAGATGTAAACAAATTCAATATTTTTCTTCTTCTCCATCACCAAATTTTAGGTTACTTCATCACTAAGAAACTAAGTTAAAAGACTATTAATTAATGACCTCTATTTCATATGCATTGGTAATAATTAAAAATATATAACAACGCTCGTTAATATATTTATTCAACATATTCACATTGTATTATGGTCTAATAGATGTAAACAATTTCAATATTTTTCTTCTTCTCCATCACCAAATTTTAGGTAACTTCTTCACTAAGAAACTAAATCTAAAGAATATTAATTAATAACACATATTTCATATACGTTGGTAATAATTAAAATTATATAGCGATGCTCGATAGTATATTTATTCAGCATATTCACATTGTATTTTGGTATAATATATGTAAACAATTTCAATATTTTTCTTCTTCTCTATCACAAAATTTTAGGTTTCTTCATCACTAAGAAACTAAGTAAAAAAACTATTAATTAATGACACATATTTCATATACATTGGTAATAATTAAAATTATATAATGATGTTCGATAGTATATTTATTCAGCATATTCACATTGTATTATGGTATAATAGATGTAAACAATTTCAATATTTTTCTTCTTCTCCATCACCAAATTTTAGGTTTCTTCATCACTAAGAAACTAAGTTAAAAGACTATTAATTAATGACACATATTTCATATACGTTGCTAATAATTAAAATTATATAATAAGGCTCGATAGTATATTTATTCACCATATTCATATTGTATTATGGTATAATAGATGTAAACAAAAATTTCAATATTTTTCTTCTTCCTCATCACCAAATTTTAGGTTACTTCATCACTAAGAAACTAAGTTAAAAGACTATTAATTGATGACCTCTATTTCATATGCATTGGTAATAATTAAAAATATATAACAACGCTCGTTAATATATTTATTCAGCTTATTCACATTGTATTATGGTATAATAGATGTAAACAATTTCAATATTTTTCTACTTCTCCATCACCCAATTTTAGGTTTCTTCATCACTAAGAAACTAAGTTAAAAGACTATTAATTAATGACACATATTGCATATATGTTTCTAATAATTAAAATTATATAATGAGGCTCAATAGTATATTTATTCACCATATTCATATTGTATTATGCTATAATAGATGTAAACAATTTCAATATTTTTCTTCTTCTCAATCACCAAATTTTAGGTTACTTCATCACTAAGAAACTAAGTTAAAAGACTATTAATTAATTAATGACGCATATTTCATATACGTTGCTAATAATTAAATTTATATAATGAGGCTCGATAGTATATTTATTCACCATATTCATATTGTATTATGAATAGATGTAAACAATTTATATATTTTTCTTCTTCTCCATCACCAAATTTTAGGTTACTTCATCACTAAGAAACTAAGTTAAAAGACTATTAAACTAATGACCTCTATTTCATATACATTGTTAATAATTAAAAATATATAACAACGCTCGTTAATATATTTATTCAGCATATTCACATTGTATTATGGTATAATAGATGTAAACAATTTCAGTATTTTTCTTCTTCTCCATCACCAAATTTTAGGTAACTTCTTCACTAAGAAACTAAATCAAAAGACTATTAATTAATAACACATATTTCATATACGTTGGTAATAATTAAAATTATATAGCGATGCTCGATAGTATATTTATTTAGCATATTCACCTTGTATTTTGGTATAATAGACGTAAGCAATTTCAATATTTTTCTTCTTCTCTATCACAAAATTTTAGGTTTCTTCATCACTAAGAAACTAAATTAAAAAACTATTAATTAATGACACATATTTCATATAGATTGGTAATAATTAAAATTATATAATGAGGCTCGATAGTAATTTTATTCACCATATTCATATTGTATTATGTTATAATAGATGTAAACAATTTCAATATTTTTCTTCTTCTCCATCACCAAATTTTAGGTAACTTCTTCACTAAGTAACTAAATCAAAAGACTATTAATTAATGACAAATACTTCATATGCATTGGTAATAATTAAAATTATATAACGACACTCGACAGTATATTTATTCAGCATATTCACATTGTATTATGGTATAATAGATGTAAACAATTTCAATATTTTTGTACTTCTCCATTACTAAATTTTAGGTAACTTCTTCACTAGGAAAATAAATCAAAAGACTATTAACTAATGACACATATTTCATATACATTGGTAATAATTAAAATTAAATAACGATGCTCGATAGTATATTTATTCAGCATATTCACATTGTATTATGATATAATAGATGTAAACAATTTCAATATTTTTCTTCTTCTCCATCACCAAATTTTAGGTTTCTTCATCACTAAGAAACTAAGTTAAAAGACTATTAATTAATGACCTCTATTTCATATGCATTGGTAATAATTAAAAATATATAACAACGCTCGTTAATATATTTATTCAGCATATTCACATTGTATTATGGTATAATAGATGTAAACAATTTCAATATTTTTCTTCTTCTCCATCACCAAATTTTAGGTAACTTCTTCACTAAGAAACTAAATCAAAAGACTATTAATAAATGAAACATATTTCATATACATTAGTAATAATTAAAATTATATAACGATGCTCGATAGTATATTTATTCAGCATATTCACATTGTATTATGGTATAATAGATGTAAACAATTTCAATATTTTTCTTCTTCTCCATCACCAAATTATAGGTAACTACTTCACTAAGAAACTAAATTAAAAGACTATTAATTAGTGACACATATTTCATATACATTGGTAATAATTCAAATTATATAACGATGCTCGATAGTATATTTATTCACCATATTTACATTGTATTATGGTATAATAGATGTAAACAATTTCAATATTTTTCTTCTTCTCCATCACCAAATTTTAGGTTTCTTCATCACTAAGAAACTAAGTTAAAAGACTATTAATTAATGACACATATTTCATATGCGTTGCTAATAATTAAAATTATATAACAACGCTCGTTAATATATGTATTCAACATATTCACATTGTATTATGGTATAATAGATGTAAACAATTTCAATATTTTTCTTCTTCTCCATCACCAAATTTTTGGTAACTTCTTCACTAAGTATCTAAATCAAAAGACTATTAATTAATGAGACATACTTCATATGCATTGGTAATAATTGAAATTATATAACGACGCTCGACAGTATATTTATTCAGCATATTCACATTGTATTATGGTATAATAAATGTAAACAATTTCAATATTTTTGTACTTCTCCATTTTCTAAATTTTAGGTAACTTCTTCACTAAGAAACTAAATCAAAAGACTATTAATTAATGACACATATTTCATACACATTGGTAATAATTAAAATTATATAACGATGCTCGATAGTATATTTATTCGGCATATTCACATTGTATTATGGTATAATATATGTAAGCAATTTCAATATTTTTCTTCTTTTCCATCACCAAATTTTAGGTTTCTTCATCACTAAGAAACTAAGTTAAAAGACTATTAATTAATTAATGACACATATTTCATATACGTTGCTAATAATTAAAATTATATAATGAGGCTCGATAGTATATTTATTCACCATATTCATATTGTATTATGGTATAATAGATGTAAACAAATTCAATATTTTTCTTCTTCTCCATCACCAAATTTTAGGTTACTTCATCACTAAGAAACTAAGTTAAAAGACTATTAATTAATGACCTCTATTTCATATGCATTGGTAATAATTAAAAATATATAACAACGCTCGTTAATATATTTATTCAACATATTCACATTGTATTATGGTCTAATAGATGTAAACAATTTCAATATTTTTCTTCTTCTCCATCACCAAATTTTAGGTAACTTCTTCACTAAGAAACTAAATCTAAAGAATATTAATTAATAACACATATTTCATATACGTTGGTAATAATTAAAATTATATAGCGATGCTCGATAGTATATTTATTCAGCATATTCACATTGTATTTTGGTATAATATATGTAAACAATTTCAATATTTTTCTTCTTCTCTATCACAAAATTTTAGGTTTCTTCATCACTAAGAAACTAAGTAAAAAAACTATTAATTAATGACACATATTTCATATACATTGGTAATAATTAAAATTATATAATGATGTTCGATAGTATATTTATTCAGCATATTCACATTGTATTATGGTATAATAGATGTAAACAATTTCAATATTTTTCTTCTTCTCCATCACCAAATTTTAGGTTTCTTCATCACTAAGAAACTAAGTTAAAAGACTATTAATTAATGACACATATTTCATATACGTTGCTAATAATTAAAATTATATAATAAGGCTCGATAGTATATTTATTCACCATATTCATATTGTATTATGGTATAATAGATGTAAACAAAAATTTCAATATTTTTCTTCTTCCTCATCACCAAATTTTAGGTTACTTCATCACTAAGAAACTAAGTTAAAAGACTATTAATTGATGACCTCTATTTCATATGCATTGGTAATAATTAAAAATATATAACAACGCTCGTTAATATATTTATTCAGCTTATTCACATTGTATTATGGTATAATAGATGTAAACAATTTCAATATTTTTCTACTTCTCCATCACCCAATTTTAGGTTTCTTCATCACTAAGAAACTAAGTTAAAAGACTATTAATTAATGACACATATTGCATATATGTTTCTAATAATTAAAATTATATAATGAGGCTCAATAGTATATTTATTCACCATATTCATATTGTATTATGCTATAATAGATGTAAACAATTTCAATATTTTTCTTCTTCTCAATCACCAAATTTTAGGTTACTTCATCACTAAGAAACTAAGTTAAAAGACTATTAATTAATTAATGACGCATATTTCATATACGTTGCTAATAATTAAATTTATATAATGAGGCTCGATAGTATATTTATTCACCATATTCATATTGTATTATGAATAGATGTAAACAATTTATATATTTTTCTTCTTCTCCATCACCAAATTTTAGGTTACTTCATCACTAAGAAACTAAGTTAAAAGACTATTAAACTAATGACCTCTATTTCATATACATTGTTAATAATTAAAAATATATAACAACGCTCGTTAATATATTTATTCAGCATATTCACATTGTATTATGGTATAATAGATGTAAACAATTTCAGTATTTTTCTTCTTCTCCATCACCAAATTTTAGGTAACTTCTTCACTAAGAAACTAAATCAAAAGACTATTAATTAATAACACATATTTCATATACGTTGGTAATAATTAAAATTATATAGCGATGCTCGATAGTATATTTATTTAGCATATTCACCTTGTATTTTGGTATAATAGACGTAAGCAATTTCAATATTTTTCTTCTTCTCTATCACAAAATTTTAGGTTTCTTCATCACTAAGAAACTAAATTAAAAAACTATTAATTAATGACACATATTTCATATAGATTGGTAATAATTAAAATTATATAATGAGGCTCGATAGTAATTTTATTCACCATATTCATATTGTATTATGTTATAATAGATGTAAACAATTTCAATATTTTTCTTCTTCTCCATCACCAAATTTTAGGTAACTTCTTCACTAAGTAACTAAATCAAAAGACTATTAATTAATGACAAATACTTCATATGCATTGGTAATAATTAAAATTATATAACGACACTCGACAGTATATTTATTCAGCATATTCACATTGTATTATGGTATAATAGATGTAAACAATTTCAATATTTTTGTACTTCTCCATTACTAAATTTTAGGTAACTTCTTCACTAGGAAAATAAATCAAAAGACTATTAACTAATGACACATATTTCATATACATTGGTAATAATTAAAATTAAATAACGATGCTCGATAGTATATTTATTCAGCATATTCACATTGTATTATGATATAATAGATGTAAACAATTTCAATATTTTTCTTCTTCTCCATCACCAAATTTTAGGTTTCTTCATCACTAAGAAACTAAGTTAAAAGACTATTAATTAATGACCTCTATTTCATATGCATTGGTAATAATTAAAAATATATAACAACGCTCGTTAATATATTTATTCAGCATATTCACATTGTATTATGGTATAATAGATGTAAACAATTTCAATATTTTTCTTCTCCATCACCAAATTTTAGGTAACTTCTTCACTAAGAAACTAAATCAAAAGACTATTAATAAATGAAACATATTTCATATACATTAGTAATAATTAAAATTATATAACGATGCTCGATAGTATATTTATTCAGCATATTCACATTGTATTATGGTATAATAGATGTAAACAATTTCAATATTTTTCTTCTTCTCCATCACCAAATTATAGGTAACTACTTCACTAAGAAACTAAATTAAAAGACTATTAATTAGTGACACATATTTCATATACATTGGTAATAATTCAAATTATATAACGATGCTCGATAGTATATTTATTCACCATATTTACATTGTATTATGGTATAATAGATGTAAACAATTTCAATATTTTTCTTCTTCTCCATCACCAAATTTTAGGTTTCTTCATCACTAAGAAACTAAGTTAAAAGACTATTAATTAATGACACATATTTCATATGCGTTGCTAATAATTAAAATTATATAACAACGCTCGTTAATATATGTATTCAACATATTCACATTGTATTATGGTATAATAGATGTAAACAATTTCAATATTTTTCTTCTTCTCCATCACCAAATTTTTGGTAACTTCTTCACTAAGTATCTAAATCAAAAGACTATTAATTAATGAGACATACTTCATATGCATTGGTAATAATTGAAATTATATAACGACGCTCGACAGTATATTTATTCAGCATATTCACATTGTATTATGGTATAATAAATGTAAACAATTTCAATATTTTTGTACTTCTCCATTTTCTAAATTTTAGGTAACTTCTTCACTAAGAAACTAAATCAAAAGACTATTAATTAATGACACATATTTCATACACATTGGTAATAATTAAAATTATATAACGATGCTCGATAGTATATTTATTCGGCATATTCACATTGTATTATGGTATAATATATGTAAGCAATTTCAATATTTTTCTTCTTTTCCATCACCAAATTTTAGGTTTCTTCATCACTAAGAAACTAAGTTAAAAGACTATTAATTAATTAATGACACATATTTCATATACGTTGCTAATAATTAAAATTATATAATGAGGCTCGATAGTATATTTATTCACCATATTCATATTGTATTATGGTATAATAGATGTAAACAAATTCAATATTTTTCTTCTTCTCCATCACCAAATTTTAGGTTACTTCATCACTAAGAAACTAAGTTAAAAGACTATTAATTAATGACCTCTATTTCATATGCATTGGTAATAATTAAAAATATATAACAACGCTCGTTAATATATTTATTCAACATATTCACATTGTATTATGGTCTAATAGATGTAAACAATTTCAATATTTTTCTTCTTCTCCATCACCAAATTTTAGGTAACTTCTTCACTAAGAAACTAAATCTAAAGAATATTAATTAATAACACATATTTCATATACGTTGGTAATAATTAAAATTATATAGCGATGCTCGATAGTATATTTATTCAGCATATTCACATTGTATTTTGGTATAATATATGTAAACAATTTCAATATTTTTCTTCTTCTCTATCACAAAATTTTAGGTTTCTTCATCACTAAGAAACTAAGTAAAAAAACTATTAATTAATGACACATATTTCATATACATTGGTAATAATTAAAATTATATAATGATGTTCGATAGTATATTTATTCAGCATATTCACATTGTATTATGGTATAATAGATGTAAACAATTTCAATATTTTTCTTCTTCTCCATCACCAAATTTTAGGTTTCTTCATCACTAAGAAACTAAGTTAAAAGACTATTAATTAATGACACATATTTCATATACGTTGCTAATAATTAAAATTATATAATAAGGCTCGATAGTATATTTATTCACCATATTCATATTGTATTATGGTATAATAGATGTAAACAAAAATTTCAATATTTTTCTTCTTCCTCATCACCAAATTTTAGGTTACTTCATCACTAAGAAACTAAGTTAAAAGACTATTAATTGATGACCTCTATTTCATATGCATTGGTAATAATTAAAAATATATAACAACGCTCGTTAATATATTTATTCAGCTTATTCACATTGTATTATGGTATAATAGATGTAAACAATTTCAATATTTTTCTACTTCTCCATCACCCAATTTTAGGTTTCTTCATCACTAAGAAACTAAGTTAAAAGACTATTAATTAATGACACATATTGCATATATGTTTCTAATAATTAAAATTATATAATGAGGCTCAATAGTATATTTATTCACCATATTCATATTGTATTATGCTATAATAGATGTAAACAATTTCAATATTTTTTCTTCTTCTCAATCACCAAATTTTAGGTTACTTCATCACTAAGAAACTAAGTTAAAAGACTATTAATTAATTAATGACGCATATTTCATATACGTTGCTAATAATTAAATTTATATAATGAGGCTCGATAGTATATTTATTCACCATATTCATATTGTATTATGAATAGATGTAAACAATTTATATATTTTTCTTCTTCTCCATCACCAAATTTTAGGTTACTTCATCACTAAGAAACTAAGTTAAAAGACTATTAAACTAATGACCTCTATTTCATATACATTGTTAATAATTAAAAATATATAACAACGCTCGTTAATATATTTATTCAGCATATTCACATTGTATTATGGTATAATAGATGTAAACAATTTCAGTATTTTTCTTCTTCTCCATCACCAAATTTTAGGTAACTTCTTCACTAAGAAACTAAATCAAAAGACTATTAATTAATAACACATATTTCATATACGTTGGTAATAATTAAAATTATATAGCGATGCTCGATAGTATATTTATTTAGCATATTCACATTGTATTTTGGTATAATAGACGTAAGCAATTTCAATATTTTTCTTCTTCTCTATCACAAAATTTTAGGTTTCTTCATCACTAAGAAACTAAATTAAAAAACTATTAATTAATGACACATATTTCATATAGATTGGTAATAATTAAAATTATATAATGAGGCTCGATAGTAATTTTATTCACCATATTCATATTGTATTATGTTATAATAGATGTAAACAATTTCAATATTTTTCTTCTTCTCCATCACCAAATTTTAGGTAACTTCTTCACTAAGTAACTAAATCAAAAGACTATTAATTAATGACAAATACTTCATATGCATTGGTAATAATTAAAATTATATAACGACACTCGACAGTATATTTATTCAGCATATTCACATTGTATTATGGTATAATAGATGTAAACAATTTCAATATTTTTGTACTTCTCCATTACTAAATTTTAGGTAACTTCTTCACTAGGAAAATAAATCAAAAGACTATTAACTAATGACACATATTTCATATACATTGGTAATAATTAAAATTAAATAACGATGCTCGATAGTATATTTATTCAGCATATTCACATTGTATTATGGTATAATAGATGTAAACAATTTCAATATTTTTCTTCTTCTCCATCACCAAATTTTAGGTTTCTTCATCACTAAGAAACTAAGTTAAAAGACTATTAATTAATGACCTCTATTTCATATGCATTGGTAATAATTAAAAATATATAACAACGCTCGTTAATATATTTATTCAGCATATTCACATTGTATTATGGTATAATAGATGTAAACAATTTCAATATTTTTCTTCTTCTCCATCACCAAATTTTAGGTAACTTCTTCACTAAGAAACTAAATCAAAAGACTATTAATAAATGAAACATATTTCATATACATTAGTAATAATTAAAATTATATAACGATGCTCGATAGTATATTTATTCAGCATATTCACATTGTATTATGGTATAATAGATGTAAACAATTTCAATATTTTTCTTCTTCTCCATCACCAAATTATAGGTAACTACTTCACTAAGAAACTAAATTAAAAGACTATTAATTAGTGACACATATTTCATATACATTGGTAATAATTCAAATTATATAACGATGCTCGATAGTATATTTATTCACCATATTTACATTGTATTATGGTATAATAGATGTAAACAATTTCAATATTTTTCTTCTTCTCCATCACCAAATTTTAGGTTTCTTCATCACTAAGAAACTAAGTTAAAAGACTATTAATTAATGACACATATTTCATATGCGTTGCTAATAATTAAAATTATATAACAACGCTCGTTAATATATGTATTCAACATATTCACATTGTATTATGGTATAATAGATGTAAACAATTTCAATATTTTTCTTCTTCTCCATCACCAAATTTTTGGTAACTTCTTCACTAAGTATCTAAATCAAAAGACTATTAATTAATGACACATACTTCATATGCATTGGTAATAATTAAAATTATATAACGACGCTCGACAGTATATTTATTCAGCATATTCACATTGTATTATGGTATAATAGATGTAAGCAATTTCAATATTTTTGTACTTCTCCATTACTAAATTTTAGGTAACTTCTTCACTAAAAAACTAAATCAAAAGACTATTAAATAATGGAACATATTTCATACACATTGGTAATAATTAAAATTATATAATGATGCTCGATAGAATATTTATTCAGCATATTCAAATTGTATTATGGTATAATATATGTAAACAATTTCAATATTTTTCTTCTTTTCCATCACCAAATTTTAGGTTTTTTCATCACTAAGAAACTAAGTAAAAAGACTATTAATTAATTAATGACACATATTTCATATACGTTGCTAATAATTAAAATTATATAATGAGGCTCGATAGTATATTTATTCACCATATTCATATTGTATTATGGTATAATAGATGTAAACAATTTCAATATTTTTTCTTCTTCTCCATCACCAAATTTTAGGTTACTTCATCACTAAGAAACTAAGTTAAAAGACTATTAATTAATGACCTCTATTTCATATGCATTGGTAATAATTAAAAATATATAACAACGCTCGTTAATATATTTATTCAGCATATTCACATTGTATTATGGTCTAATAGATGTAAACAATTTCAATATTTTTCTTCTTCTCCATCACCAAATTTTAGGTAACTTCTTCACTAAGAAACTAAATCTAAAGAATTATAATTAATAACACATATTTCATATACGTTGGTAATAATTAAAACTATATAGCGATGCTCGATAGTATATTTATTCAGCATATTCACATTGTATTTTGGTATAATATATGTAAACAATTTCAATATTTTTCTTCTTCTCTATCACAAAATTTTAGGTTTCTTCATCACTAAGAAACTAAGTAAAAAAACTATTAATTAATGACACATATTTCATATACATTGGTAATAATTAAAATTATATAATGATGTTCGATAGTATATTTATTCAGCATATTCACATTGTATTATGGTATAATAGATGTAAACAATTTCAATATTTTTCTTCTTCTCCATCACCAAATTTTAGGTTTCTTCATCACTAAGAAACTAAGTTAAAAGACTATTAATTAATGACACATATTTCATTTACGTTGCTAATAATTAAAATTATATAATAAGGCTCGATAGTATATTTATTCACCATATTCATATTGTATTATGGTATAATAGATGTAAACAAAAATTTCAATATTTTTATTCTTCCTCATCACCAAATTTTAGGTTACTTCATCACTAAGAAACTAAGTTAAAAGACTATTAATTGATGACCTCTATTTCATATGCATTGGTAATAATTAAAAATATATAACAATGCTCGTTAATATATTTATTCAGCATATTCACATTGTATTATGGTATAATAGATGTAAACAATTTCAATATTTTTCTACTTCTCCATCACCCAATTTTAGGTTTCTTCATCACTAAGAAACTAAGTTAAAAGAATATTAATTAATGACACATATTGCATATACGTTTCTAATAATTAAAATTATATAATGAGGCTCAATAGTATATTTATTCACCATATTCATATTGTATTATGCTATAATAGATGTAAACAATTTCAATATTTTTCTTCTTCTCCATCACCAAATTTTAGGTTACTTCATCACTAAGAAACTAAGTTAAAAGACTATTAATTAATGACACATACTTCATATGCATTGGTAATAATTAAAAATATATAACAACGCTCGTTAATATATTTATTCAGCATATTCACATTTTATTATGGTATAATAGATGTAAACAATTTCAATATTTTTCTTCTTTTGCATCACCAAATTTTAGGTAACTACTTCACTAAGAAACTAACTCAAAAGACTATTAATTAATGACACATATTTCATATACATTGGTAATAATTCAAATTATATAACGATGCTCGATATTATATTTATTCAGATTATTTACATTGTATTGTGGTATAATAGATGTAAACAATTTCAATATTTTTCTTCTTTTCCATCACCAAATTTTAGGTTTCTTCATCACTAAGAAACTAAGTTAAAAGACTATTAATTAATGACACATATTTCATATACGTTGCTAATAATTAAAATTATATAATGAGGCTCGATAGTATATTTATTCACCATATTAATATTGTATTATGGTATAATAGATGTAAACAATTTCAATATTTTTCTTCTTCTCCATCACCAAATTTTAGGTAACTTCTTCACTAAGAAACTAAATCAAAAGACTATTAATTAATGACACATATTTCATATACGTTGGTAATAATTAAAATTATATAGCGATGCTCGATAGTATATTTATTCAGCATATTCACATTGTATTTTGGTATAATAGATGTAAACAATTTCAGTAGTTTTCTTCTTCTCTATCACAAAATTTAAGGTTTCTTCATCACTAAGAAACTAATTTAAAAAAATTATAATCTATGACACATATTTCATATACGTTGGTAATAATTAAAATTATATAATGAGGCTCGATAGTAATTTTATTCACCACATTCATATTGTATTATGTTATAATAGATGTAAACAATTTCAATCTTTTTCTTCTTCTCCATCACAAAATTTTAGGTAACTTCTTCACTAAGAAACTAAATCAAAAGACTATTAATTAATGACACATATTTCATATACATTGGTAATAATTAAAATTATATAACGATGATCGATAGTATATTTATTCAGATTATTTAAATTGTATAGTGGTATAATAGATGTAAACAATTTCAACATTTTTCTTCTTTTCCATCACCAAATTTTAGGTTTCTTCCTCACTAAGAAACTAAGTTAAAAGACTATTAATTAATGACACATATTTCATATACGTTGCTAATAATTAAAATTATATAATGAGGCTCGATAGTATATTTATTAACCATATTAATATTGTATTATGGTATAATAGATGTAAACAATTTCAATATTTTTCTTCTTCTCCATCACCAAATTTTAGGTTATTTCATCACTAAGAAACTAAGTTAAAAGACTATTAATTAATGACCTCTATTTCATATGCATGGGTATTAATTAAAAATATATAACAACGCTCGTTAATATATTTATTCAGCATATTCACATTGTATTATGGTATAATAGATGTAAACAATTTCAATATTTTTCTTTTTCGCCATCACCAAATTTTAGGTAACTTCTTCACTAAGAAACTAAATCAAAAGACTATTAATTAATGACACATATTTCATATACATTGGTAATAATTAAAATTATATAGCGATGCTCGATAGTATATTTATTCAGCATATTCACATTGTATTTTGGTATAATAGATGTAAACAATTTCAATAGTTTTCTTCTTCTCTATCACAAAATTTTAGGTTTCTTCATCACTAAGAAACTAAGTTAAAAAAATATTAATTAATGACACATATTTCATATACATTGGTAATAATTAAAATTATATAATGAGGCTCGATAGTAATTTTATTCACCACATTCATATTGTATTATGTTATAATAGATGTAAACAATTTCAATATTTTTCTTCTTCTCCATCACAAAATTTTAGGTAACTTCTTCACTAAGAAACTAAATCAAAAGACTATTAATTAATGACACATATTTCATATACATTGGTAATAATTAAAATTATATAACGATGCTCGATAGTATATTTATTCAGCGTATTCACATTGTATTATGGTATAATAGATGTAAACAATTTCAATACTTTTCTTCTTCTCCATCACCAAATTTTAGGTAACTACTTCACTAAGAAACTAAATAGAAAGACTATTAATTAATGACACATATTTCATATACATTGGTAATAATTAAAATTATATAACGATGATCGATAGTATATTTATTCATATTATTTAAATTGTATAGTGGTATAATAGATGTAAACAATTTCAATATTTTTCTTCTTTTCCATCACCAAATTTTAGGTTTCTTCCTCACTAAGAAACTATGTTAAAAGACTATTAATTAATGACATATATTTCATATACGTTGCTAATAATTAATAAGATATAATGAGGCTCGATAGTATATTTATTCACCATATTCATATTGTATTATGGTATAATAGATGTAAACAATTTCAATATTTTTCTTCTTCTCCATCACCAAATTTTAGGTTACTTCATCACTAAGAAACTAAGTTAAAAGACTATTAATTAGTGACCTCTATTTCATATGCATTGGTAATAATTAAAAATATATAACAATGCTCGTTAATATATTTATTCAGGATATTCACATTTTATTATGGTATAATAGATGTAAACAATTTCAATACTTTTCTTCTTCTCCATCACCAAATTTTAGGTAACTACTTCACTAAGAAACTAAATAGAAAGACTATTAATTAATGACACATATTTCATATACATTGGTAATAATTAAAATTATATAACGATGATCGATAGTATATTTATTCATATTATTTAAATTGTATAGTGGTATAATAGATGTAAACAATTTCAATATTTTTCTTCTTCTCCATCACCAAATTTTAGGTTTCTTCCTCACTAAGAAACTATGTTAAAAGACTATTAATTAATGACACATATTTCATATACGTTGCTAATAATTAATAAGATATAATGAGGCTCGATAGTATATTTATTCACCATATTCATATTGTATTATGGTATAATAGATGTAAACAATTTCAATATTTTTCTTCTTCTCCATCACCAAATTTTAGGTTACTTCATCACTAAGAAACTAAGTTAAAAGACTATTAATTAGTGACCTCTATTTCATATGCATTGGTAATAATTAAAAATATATAACAACGCTCATTAATATATTTATTCAGCATATTCACATTTTATTATGGTATAATAGATGTAAACAATTTCAATATTTTTCTTCTTCTCCATCACCAAATTTTAGGTAACTACTTCACTAAGAAACTAAATCAAAAGACTATTAATTAATGACACATATTTCATATACATTGGTAATAATTCAAATTATGTAACGATGCTCGATAGTATATTTATTCAGATTATTTACCTTGTATTATGGTATAAAAGATGTAAACAATTTCAATATTTTTCTTCTTTTCCATCACCAAATTTTAGGTTTCTTCATCACTTAGAAACTAAGTTAAAAGACTATTAATTAATGACACATATTTCATATACGTTGCTAATAATTAAAATTATATAATGAGGCTCGATAGTATATTTATTTACCATATTCATATTGTATTATGGTATAATAAATGTAAACAATTTCAATATTTTTCCTTCTTCTCCATCACCAAATTTTAGGTTACTTCATCACTAAGAAACTAAGTTAAAAGACTATTAATTAATGACCTCTATTTCATATGCATTGGTAATAATTAAAAATATATAACAACGCTCGTTAATATATTTATTCAGCATATCACATTGTATTATGGTATAATAGATGTAAACAATTTCAATATTTTTCTTCTTCTCCATCACCAAATTTTAGGTAACTTCTTCACTAAGAAACTAAATCAAAAGACTATTAATTAATGACACATATTTCATATACGTTGGTAATAATTCAAATTATATAACGATGCTCGATAGTATATTTATTCAGATTATTTACATTGTATTATGGTATAAAAGATGTAAACAATTTCAATATTTTTCTTCTTTTCCATCACCAAATTTTAGGTTTCTTCATCACTTAGAAACTAAGTTAAAAGACTATTAATTAATGACACATATTTCATATACGTTGCTAATAATTAAAATTATATAAATGAGGCTCGATAGTATATTTATTTACCATATTCATATTGTATTATGGTATAATAAATGTAAACAATTTCAATATTTTTCTTCTTCTCCATCACCAAATTTTAGGTTACTTCATCACTAAGAAACTAAGTTAAAAGACTATTAATTAATGACCTCTATTTCATATGCATTGGTAATAATTAAAAATATATAACAAACGCTCGTTAATATATTTATTCAGCATATTCACATTGTATTATGGTATAATAGATGTAAACAATTTCAATATTTGTCTTCTTCTCCATCACCAAATTTCAGGTAACTTCTTCACTAAGAAACTAAATCAAAAGACTATTAATTAATTAATGACACATATTTCATATACGTTGGGTAATAATTAAAATTATATAGAGATGCTCGATAGTATATTTATTCACCATATTCACATTGTATTTTGGTAAAATAGACGTAAACAATTTCAATAGTTTTCTTCTTCTCTATCACAAAATTTTAGGTTTCATCATCACTAAGAAACTAAGTTAAAAAAATATTAATTAATGACACATATTTCATATACATTGGTAATAATTAAATTATATAATGAGGCTCAATAGTAATTTTATTCACCACATTCATATTGTATTATGTTATAATAGATGTAAACAATTTCAATATTTTCTTCTTCTCCATCACAAAATTTTAGGTAACTTCTTCACTAAGAAACTAAATCAAAAGACTATTAATTAATGACACATATTTCATATACATTGGTAATAATTAAAATTATATAACGATGCTCGATAGTATATTTATTCAGCGTATTCACATTGTATTATGGTATAATAGATGTAAACAATTTCAATATTTTTCTTCTTCTCCATCACCAAATTTTAGGTAACTACTTCACTAAGAAACTAAATCAAAAGAATATTAATTAATGACACATATTTCATATACATTGGTAATAATTAAAATTACATAACGATGATCGATAATATATTTATTCATATTATTTAAATTGTATAGTGGTATAATAGATGTAAACAATTTCATATTTTTTCTTCTTTTCCATCACCAAATTTTAGGTTTCTTACTCACTAAGAAACTATGTTAAAAGACTATTAATTAATGACACATATTTCATATACGTTGCTAATAATTAATAAGATATAATGAGGCTCGATAGTATATTTATTCACCATATTCACATTTTATTATGGTATAATAGATGTAAACAATTTCAATACTTTTCTTCTTCTCCATCACCAAATTTTAGGTAACTACTTCACTAAGAAACTAAATAGAAAGACTATTAATTAATGACACATATTTCATATACATTGGTAATAATTAAAATTATATAACGATGATCGATAGTATATTTATTCATATTATTTAAATTGTATAGTGGTATAATAGATGTAAACAATTTCAATATTTTTCTTCTTTTCCATCACCAAATTTTAGGTTTCTTCCTCACTAAGAAACTATGTTAAAAGACTATTAATTAATGACACATATTTCATATACGTTGCTAATAATTAATAAGATATAATGAGGCTCGATAGTATATTTATTCACCATATTCATATTGTATTATGGTATAATAGATGTAAACAATTTCAATATTTTTCTTCTTCTCCATCACCAAATTTTAGGTTACTTCATCACTAAGAAACTAAGTTAAAAGACTATTAATTAATGACACATACTTCATATGCGTTGGTAATATTAAAAATATATAACAACGCTCGTTAATATATTTATTCAGCATATTCACATTTTATTATGGTATAATAGATGTAAACAATTTCAATATTTTTCTTCTTTTGCATCACCAAATTTTAGGTAACTACTTCACTAAGAAACTAACTCAAAAGACTATTAATTAATGACACATATTTCATATACATTGGTAATAATTCAAATTATATAACGATGCTCGATATTATATTTATTCAGATTATTTACATTGTATTGTGGTATAATAGATGTAAACAATTTCAATATTTTTCTTCTTTTCCATCACCAAATTTTAGGTTTCTTCATCACTAAGAAACTAAGTTAAAAGACTATTAATTAATGACACATATTTCATATACGTTGCTAATAATTAAAATTATATAATGAGGCTCGATAGTATATTTATTCACCATATTAATATTGTATTATGGTATAATAGATGTAAACAATTTCAATATTTTTCTTCTTCTCCATCACCAAATTTTAGGTAACTTCTTCACTAAGAAACTAAATCAAAAGACTATTAATTAATGACACATATTTCATATACGTGGTAATAATTAAAATTATATAGCGATGCTCGATAGTATATTTATTCAGCATAATCACATTGTATTTTGGTATAATAGATGTAAACAATTTCAGTAGTTTTCTTCTTCTCTATCACAAAATTTAAGGTTTCTTCATCACTAAGAAACTAAGTTAAAAAAAATTATAATTAATGACACATATTTCATATACATTGGTAATAATTAAAATTATATAATGAGGCTCGATAGTAATTTTAATTCACCACATTCATATTGTATTATGTTATAATAGATGTAAACAATTTCAATCTTTTTCTTCTTCTCCTTCACAAAATTTTAGGTAACTTCTTCACTAAGAAACTAAATCAAAAGACTATTAATTAATGACACATATTTCATATACATTGGTAATAATTAAAATTATATAACGATGCTCGATAGTATCTTTATTCAGCGTATTCACATTGTATTATGGTATAATAGATGTAAACAATTTCAATATTTTTCTTCTTTTCCATCACCAAATTTTAGGTAACTACTTCACTAAGAATCTAAATCAAAAGACTATTAATTAATGACACATATTTCATATACATTGGTAATAATTAAAATTATATAACGATGATCGATAGTATATTTATTCAGATTATTTAAATTGTATAGTGGTATAATAGATGTAAACAATTTCAACATTTTTCTTCTTTTCCATCACCAAATTTTAGGTTTCTTCCTCACTAAGAAACTAAGTTAAAAGACTATTAATTAATGACACATATTTCATATACGTTGCTAATAATTAAAATTATATAATGAGGCTCGATAGTATATTTATTAACCATATTAATATTGTATTATGGTATAATAGATGTAAACAATTTCAATATTTTTCTTCTTCTCCATCACCAAATTTAGGTTATTTCATCACTAAGAAACTAAGTTAAAAGACTATTAATTAATGACCTCTATTTCATATGCATGGGTAATAATTAAAAATATATAACAACGCTCGTTAATATATTTATTCAGCATATTCACATTGTATTATGGTATAATAGATGTAAACAATTTCAATATTTTTCTTTTTCGCCATCACCAAATTTTAGGTAACTTCTTCACTAAGAAACTAAATCAAAAGACTATTAATTAATGACACATATTTCATATACATTGGTAATAATTAAAATTATATAGCGATGCTCGATAGTATATTTATTCAGCATATTCACATTGTATTTTGGTATAATAGATGTAAACAATTTCAATAGTTTTCTTCTTCTCTATCACAAAATTTTAGGTTTCTCATCACTAAGAAAACTAAGTTAAAAAAATATTAATTAATGACACATATTTCATATACATTGGTAATAATTAAAATTATATAATGAGGCTCGATAGTAATTTTATTCACCACATTCATATTGTATTATGTTATAATAGATGTAAACAATTTCAATATTTTTCTTCTTCTCCATCACAAAATTTTAGGTAACTTCTTCACTAAGAAACTAAATCAAAAGACTATTAATTAATGACACATATTTCATATACATTGGTAATAATTAAAATTATATAACGATGCTCGATAGTATATTTATTCAGCGTATTCAACATTGTATTATGGTATAATAGATGTAAACAATTTCAATACTTTTCTTCTTCTCCATCACCAAATTTTAGGTAACTACTTCACTAAGAAACTAAATAGAAAGACTATTAATTAATGACACATATTTCATATACATTGGTAATAATTAAAATTATATAACGATGATCGATAGTATATTTATTCATATTATTTAAATTGTATAGTGGTATAATAGATGTAAACAATTTTCAATATTTTTCTTCTTTTCCATCACCAAATTTTAGGTTTCTTCCTCACTAAGAAACTATGTTAAAAGACTATTAATTAATGACACATAATTCATATACGTTGCTAATAATTAATAAGATATAATGAGGCTCGATAGTATATTTATTCACCATATTCATATTGTATTATGGTATAATAGATGTAAACAATTTCAATATTTTTCTTCTTTTCCATCACCAAATTTTAGGTTTCTTCCTCACTAAGAAACTATGTTAAAAGACTATTAATTAATGACACATATTTCATATACGTTGCTAATAATTAATAAGATATAATGAGGCTCGATAGTATAATTTATTCACCATATTCACATTTTATTATGGTATAATAGATGTAAACAATTTCAATACTTTTCTTCTTCTCCATCACCAAATTTTAGGTAACTACTTCACTAAGAAACTAAATAGAAAGACTATTAAATAATGACACATATTTCATATACATTGGTAATAATTAAAATTATATAACGATGATCGATAGTATATTTATTCATATTATTTAAATTGTATAGTGGTATAATAGATGTAAACAATTTCAATATTTTTCTTCTTTTCCATCACCAAATTTTAGGTTTCTTCCTCACTAAGAAACTATGTTAAAAGACTATTAATTAATGACACATATTTCATATACGTTGCTAATAATTAATAAGATATAATGAGGCTCGATAGTATATTTATTCACCATATTCATATTGTATATGGTATAATAGATGTAAACAATTTCAATATTTTTCTTCTTCTCCATCACCAAATTTTAGGTTACTTCATCACTAAGAAACTAAGTTAAAAGACTATTAATTAATGACACATACTTCATATGCGTTGGTAATAATTAAAAATATATAACAAACGCTCGTTAATATATTTATTCAGCATATTCACATTTTATTATGGTATAATAGATGTAAACAATTTCAATATTTTTCTTCTTTTGCATCACCAATTTTAGGTAACTACTTCACTAAGAAACTAACTCAAAAGACTATTAATTAATGACACATATTACATATACATTGGTAATATTCAAATTATATAACGATGCTCGATATTATATTTATTCAGATTATTTACATTGTATTGTGGTATAATAGATGTAAACAATTTCAATATTTTTCTTCTTTTCCATCACCAAATTTTAGGTTTCTTCATCACTAAGAAACTAAGTTAAAAGACTAATAATTAATGACACATATTTCATATACGTTGCTAATAATTAAAATTATTATAATGAGGCTCGATAGTATATTTATTCACCATATTAATATTGTATTATGGTATAATAGATGTAAACAATTTCAATATTTTTCTTCTTCTCCATCACCAAATTTTAGGTAACTTCTTCACTAAGAAACTAAATCAAAAGACTATAAATTAATGACACATATTTCATATACGTTGGTAATAATTAAAATTATATAGCGATGCTCGATAGTATATTTATTCAGCATATTCACATTGTATTTTGGTATAATAGATGTAAACAATTTCAGTAGTTTTCTTCTTCTCTATCACAAATTTAAGGTTTCTTCATCACTAAGAAACTAAGTTAAAAAATTATAATTAATGACACATATTTCATATACATTGGTAATAATTAAAATTATATAATGAGGCTCGATAGTAATTTTATTCACCACATTCATATTGTATTATGTTATAATAGATGTAAACAATTTCAATATTTTTCTTCTTCTCCATCACAAAATTTTAGGTAACTTCTTCACTAAGAAACTAAATCAAAAGACTATTAATTAATGACACATATTTCATATACATTGGTAATAATTAAAATTATATAACGACTGCTCGATAGTATATTTATTCAGCGTATTCACATTGTATTATGGTATAATAGATGTAAGACAATTTCAATACTTTTCTTCTTCTCCATCACCAAATTTTAGGTAACTACTTCACTAAGAAACTAAATAGAAAGACTATTAATTAATGACACATATTTCATATACATTGGTAATAATTAAAATTATATAACGATGATCGATAGTATATTTATTCATATTATTTAAATTGTATAGTGGTATAATAGATGTAAACAATTTCAATATTTTTCTTCTTTTCCATCACCAAATTTTAGGTTTCTTCCTCACTAAGAAACTATGTTAAAAGACTATTAATTAATGACACATTATTTCATATACGTTGCTAATAATTAATAAGATATAATGAGGCTCGATAGTATATTTATTCACCATATTCACATTTTTATTATGGTATAATAGATGTAAACAATTTCAATACTTTTCTTCTTCTCCATCACCAAATTTTAGGTAACTACTTCACTAAGAAACTAAATAGAAAGACTATTAATTAATGACACATATTTCATATACATTGGTAATAATTAAAATTATATAACGATGATCGATAGTATATTTATTCATATTATTTAAATTGTATAGTGGTATAATAGATGTAAACAATTTCAATATTTTTCTTCTTTTCCATCACCAAATTTTAGGTTTCTTCCTCACTAAGAAACTATGTTAAAAGACTATTAATTAATGACACATATTTCATATACGTTGCTAATAATTAATAAGATATAATGAGGCTCGATAGTATATTTATTCACCATATCATATTGTATTATGGTATAATAGATGTAAACAATTTCAATATTTTTCTTCTTCTCCATCACCAAATTTTAGGTTACTTCATCACTAAGAAACTAAGTTAAAAGACTATTAATTAATGACACATACTTCATATGCGTTGGTAATAATTAAAAATATATAACAACGCTCGTTAATATATTTATTCAGCATATTCACATTTTATTATGGTATAATAGATGTAAACAATTTCAATATTTTTCTTCTTTTGCATCACCAAATTTTAGGTAACTACTTCACTAAGAAACTAACTCAAAAGACTATTAATTAATGACACATATTTCATATACATTGGTAATAATTCAAATTATATAACGATGCTCGATATTATATTTATTCAGATTATTTACATTGTATTGTGGTATAATAGATGTAAACAATTTCAATATTTTTCTTCTTTTCCATCACCAAATTTTAGGTTTCTTCATCACTAAGAAACTAAGTTAAAAGACTATTAATTAATGACACATATTTCATATACGTTGCTAATAATTAAAATTATATAATGAGGCTCGATAGTATATTTATTCACCATATTAATATTGTATTATGGTATAATAGATGTAAACAATTTCAATATTTTTCTTCTTCTCCATCACCAAATTTTAGGTAACTTCTTCACTAAGAAACTAAATCAAAAGACTATTAATTAATGACACATATTTCATATACGTTGGTAATAATTAAAATTATATAGCGATGCTCGATAGTATATTTATTCAGCATATTCACATTGTATTTTGGTATAATAGATGTAAACAATTTCAGTAGTTTTCTTCTTCTCTATCACAAAATTTAAGGTTTCTTCATCACTAAGAAACTAAGTTAAAAAATTATAATTAATGACACATATTTCATATACATTGGTAATAATTAAAATTATATAATGAGGCTCGATAGTAATTTTATTCACCACATTCATATTGTATTATGTTATAATAGATGTAAACAATTTCAATATTTTTATTCTTCTCCATCACAAAATTTTAGGTAACTTCTTCACTAAGAAACTAAATCAAAAGACTATTAATTAATGACACATATTTCATATACATTGGTAATAATTAAAATTATATAACGATGCTCGATAGTATATTTATTCAGCGTATTCACATTGTATTATGGTATAATAGATGTAAACAATTTCAATACTTTTCTTCTTCTCCATCACCAAATTTTAGGTAACTACTTCACTAAGAAAACTAAATAGAAAGACTATTAATTAATGACACATATTTCATATACATTGGTAATAATTAAAATTATATAACGATGATCGATAGTATATTTATTCATATTATTTAAATTGTATAGTGGTATAATAGATGTAAACAATTCAATATTTTTCTTCTTTTCCATCACCAAATTTTAGGTTTCTTCCTCACTAAGAAACTATGTTAAAAGACTATTAATTAATGACACATATTTCATATACGTTGCTAATAATTTATAAGATATAATGAGGCTCGATAGTATATTTATTCACCATATTCACATTTTATTATGGTATAATAGATGTAAACAATTTCAATACTTTTCTTCTTCTCCATCACCAAATTTTAGGTAACTACTTCACTAAGAAACTAAATAGAAAGACTATTAATTAATGACACATATTTCATATACATTGGTAATAATTAAAATTATATAACGATGATCGATAGTATATTTATTCATATTATTTAAATTGTATAGTGGTATAATAGATGTAAACAATTTCAATATTTTTCTTCTTTTCCATCACCAAATTTTAGGTTTCTTCCTCACTAAGAAACTATGTTAAAAGACTATTAATTAATGACACATATTTCATATACGTTGCTAATAATTAATAAGATATAATGAGGCTCGATAGTATATTTATTCACCATATTCATATTGTATTATGGTATAATAGATGTAAACAATTTCAATATTTTTCTTCTTCTCCATCACCAAATTTTAGGTTACTTCATCACTAAGAAACTAAGTTAAAAGACTATTAATTAATGACACATACTTCATATGCGTTGGTAATAATTAAAAATATATAACAACGCTCGTTAATATATTTATTCAGCATATTCACATTTTATTATGGTATAATAGATGTAAACAATTTCAATATTTTTCTTCTTTTGCATCACCAAATTTTAGGTAACTACTTCACTAAGAAACTAACTCAAAAGACTATTAATTAATGACACATATTTCATATACATTGGTAATAATTCAAATTATATAACGATGCTCGATATTATATTTATTCAGATTATTTACATTGTATTGTGGTATAATAGATGTAAACAATTTCAATATTTTTCTTCTTTTCATCACCAAATTTTAGGTTTCTTCATCACTAAGAAACTAAGTTAAAAGACTATTAATTAATGACACATATTTCATATACGTTGCTAATAATTAAAATTATATAATGAGGCTCGATAGTATATTTATTCACCATATTAATATTGTATTATGGTATAATAGATGTAAACAATTTCAATATTTTTCTTCTTCTCCATCACCAAATTTTAGGTAACTTCTTCACTAAGAAACTAAATCAAAAGACTATTAATTAATGACACATATTTCATATACGTTGGTAATAATTAAAATTATATAGCGATGCTCGATAGTATATTTATTCAGCATATTCACATTGTATTTTGGTATAATAGATGTAAACAATTTCAGTAGTTTTCTTCTTCTCTATCACAAAATTTAAGGTTTCTTCATCACTAAGCAACTAAGTTAAAAAAATTATAATTAATGACACATATTTCATATACATTGGTAATAATTAAAATTATATAATGAGGCTCGATAGTAATTTTATTCACCACATTCATATTGTATTATGTTATAATAGATGTAAACAATTTCAATCTTTTTCTTCTTCTCCTTCACAAAATTTTAGGTAACTTCTTCACTAAGAAACTAAATCAAAAGACTATTAATAATGACACATATTTCATATACATTGGTAATACATAAAATTATATAACGATGATCGATAGTATATTTATTCAGATTATTTAAATTGTATAGTGGTATAATAGATGTAAACAATTTCAACATTTTTCTTCTTTTCCATCACCAAATTTTAGGTTTCTTCCTCACTAAGAAACTAAGTTAAAAGACTATTAATTAATGACACATATTTCATATACGTTGCTAATAATTAAAATTATATAATGAGGCTCGATAGTATATTTATTAACCATATTAATATTGTATTATGGTATAATAGATGTAAACAATTTCAATATTTTTCTTCTTCTCCATCACCAAATTTTAGGTTATTTCATCACTAAGAAACTAAGTTAAAAGACTATTAATTAATGACCTCTATTTCATATGCTATGGGTAATAATTAAAAATATATAACAACGCTCGTTAATATATTTATTCAGCATATTCACATTGTATTATGGTATAATAGATGTAAACAATTTCAATATTTTTCTTTTTCGCCATCACCAAATTTTAGTTAACTTCTTCACTAAGAAACTAAATCAAAAGACTATTAATTAATGACACATATTTCATATACATTGGTAATAATTAAAATTATATAGCGATGCTCGATAGTATATTTATTCAGCATATTCACATTGTATTTTGGTATAATAGATGTAAACAATTTCAATAGTTTTCTTCTTCTCTATCACAAAATTTTAGGTTTCTTCATCACTAAGAAACTAAGTTAAAAAAATATTAATTAATGACACATATTTCATATACATTGGTAATAATTAAAATTATATAATGAGGCTCGATAGTAATTTTATTCACCACATTCATATTGTATTATGTTATAATAGATGTAAACAATTTCAATATTTTTCTTTTTCTCCATCACAAAATTTTAGGTAACTTCTTCACTAAGAAACTAAATCAAAAAGACTATTAATTAATGACACATATTTCATATACATTGGTAATAATTAAAATTATATAACGATGCTCGATAGTATATTTATTCAGCGTATTCACATTGTAATATGGTATAATAGATGTAAACAATTTCAATACTTTTCTTCTTCTCCATCACCAAATTTTAGGTAACTACTTCACTAAGAAACTAAATAGAAAGACTATTAATTAATGACACATATTTCATATACATTGGTAATAATTAAATTATATAACGATGATCGATAGTATATTTATTCATATTATTTAAATTGTATAGTGGTATAATAGATGTAAACAATTTCAATATTTTTCTTCTTTTCCATCACCAAAATTTAGGTTTCTTCCTCACTAAGAAACTATGTTAAAAGACTATTAATTAATGACACATATTTCATATACGTTGCTAATAATTAATAAGATATAATGAGGCTCGATAGTATATTTATTCACCATATTCATATTGTATTATGGTATAATAGATGTAAACAATTTCAATATTTTTCTTCTTCTCCATCACCAAATTTTAGGTTACATCATCACTAAGAAACTAAGTTAAAAGACTATTAATTAGTGACCTCTATTTCATATGCATTGGTAATAATTAAATATATATAACAACGCTCGTTAATATACTTTATTCAGCATATTCACATTTTATTATGGGTATAATAGATGTAAACAATTTCAATACTTTTCTTCTTCTCCATCACCAAATTTTAGGTAACTACTTCACTAAGAAACTAAATAGAAAGACTATTAAATAATGACACATATTTTCATATACATTGGTAATAATTAAAATTATATAACGATGATCGATAGTATATTTATTCATATTATTTAAATTGTATAGTGGTATAATAGATGTAAACAATTTCAATATTTTTCTTCTTTTCCATCACCAAATTTTAGGTTTCTTCCTCACTAAGAACTATGTTAAAAGACTATTAATTAATGACACATATTTCATATACGTTGCTAATATTTAATAAGATATATATGAGGCTCGATAGTATATTTATTCACCATATTCATATTGTATTATGGTATAATAGATGTAAACAATTTCAATATTTTTCTTCTTCTCCATCACCAAATTTTAGGTTACTTCATCACTAAGAAACTAAGTTAAAAGACTATTAATTAATGACACATACTTCATATGCGTTGTAATAATTAAAAATATATAACAACGCTCGTTAATATATTTATTCAGCATATTCACATTTTATTATGGGTATAATAGATGTAAACAATTTCAATATTTTTCTTCTTTTGCATCACCAAATTTTAGGTAACTACTTCACTAAGAAACTAACTCAAAAGACTATTAATTAATGACACATATTACATATACATTGGTAATAATTTCAAATTATATAACGATGCTCGATATTATATTTATTCAGATTATTTACATTGTATTGTGGTATAATAGATGTAAACAATTTCATATTTTTCTTTTTTTTCCATCACCAAATTTAGGTTTCTTCATCACTAAGAAACTAAGTTAAAAGACTATTAACTTAATGACACATATTTCATATACGTTGCTAATAATTAAAATTATATAATGAGGCTCGATAGTATATTTATTCACCATATTAATATTGTATTATGGTATAATAGATGTAAACAATTTCAATATTTTTCTTCTTCTCCATCACCAAATTTTAGGTAACTTCTTCACTAAGAAACTAAATCAAAAGACTATTAATTAATGACACATATTTCATATACGTTGGTAATAATTAAAATTATATAGCGATGCTCGATAGTATATTTATTCAGCATATTCACATTGTATTTTGGTATAATAGATGTAAACAATTTCAGTAGTTTTCTTCTTCTCTATCACAAATTTAAGGTTTCTTCATCACTAAGAACTAAGTTAAAAAAATTATAATTAATGACACATATTTCATATACATTGGTAATAATTAAAATTATATAATGAGGCTCGATAGTAATTTTATTCACCACATTCTATTGTATTATGTTATAATAGATGTAAACAATTTCAATATTTTTCTTCTTCTCCATCACAAAATTTTAGGTAACTTCTTCACTAAGAAACTAAATCAAAAGACTATTAATTAATGACACATATTTCATATACATTGGTAATAATTAAAATTATATAACGATGCTCGATAGTATATTTATTCAGCGTATTCACATTGTATTATGGTATAATAGATGTAAACAATTTCAATACTTTTCTCTTCTTTCTCCATCACCAAATTTAGGTAACTACTTCACTAAGAAACTAAATAGAAAGACTATTAATTAATGACACATATTTCATATACATTGGTAATAATTAAAATTATATAACGATGATCGATAGTATATTTATTCATACTTATTTAAATTGTATAGTGGTATAATAGATGTAAACAATTTCAATATTTTTCTTCTTTTCCATCACCAAATTTTAGGTTTCTTCCTCACTAAGAAACTATGTTAAAAGACTATTAATTAATGACACATATTTCATATACGTTGCTAATAATTAATAAGATATAATGAGGCTCGATAGTATATTTATTCACCATATTCATATTGTATTATGGTATAATAGATGTAAACAATTTCAATATTTTTCTTCTTCTCCATCACCAAATTTTAGGTTACTTCATCACTAAGAAACTAAGTTAAAAGACTATTAATTAGTGACCTCTATTTCATATGCATTGGTAATAATTAAAAATATATAACAACGCTCGTTAATATATTTATTCAGCATATTCACATTTTATTATGGTATAATAGATGTAAAACAATTTCAATACTTTTCTTCTTCTCCATCACCAAATTTTAGGTAACTACTTCACTAAGAAACTAAATAGAAAGACTATTAAATAATGACACATATTTCATATACATTGGTAATAATTAAAATTATATAACGATGATCGATAGTATATTTATTCATATTATTTAAATTGTATAGTGGTATAATAGATGTAAACAATTTCAATATTTTTCTTCTTTTCCATCACCAATTTTAGGTTTCTTCCTCACTAAGAAACTATGTTAAAAAGACAATTAATTAATGACACATATTTCATATACGTTGCTAATAATTAATAAGATATAATGAGGCTCGATAGTATATTTATTCACCATATTCATATTGTATTATGGTATAATAGATGTAAACAATTTCAATATTTTTCTTCTTCTCCATCACCAAATTTTAGGTTACTTCATCACTAAGAAACTAAGTAAAAAGACTATTAATTAATGACACATACTTCATATGCGTTGGTAATAATTAAAAATATATAACAACGCTCGTTAATATATGTTATTCAGCATATTCACATTTTATTATGGTATAATAGATGTAAACAATTTCAATATTTTTCTTCTTTTGCATCACCAAATTTTAGGTAACTAACTTCACTAAGAAACTAACTCAAAAGACTATTAATTAATGACACATATTTCATATACATTGGTAATAATTCAAATTATATAACGATGCTCGATATTATATTTATTCAGATTATTTACATTGTATTGTGGTATAATAGATGTAAACAATTTCAATATTTTTCTTCTTTTCCATCACCAAATTTTAGGTTTCTTCATCACTAAGAAACTAAGTTAAAAGACTATTAATTAATGACACATATTTCATATACGTTGCTAATAATTAAAATTATATAATGAGGCTCGATAGTATATTTATTCACCATATTAATATTGTATTATGGTATAATAGATGTAAACAATTTCAATATTTTTCTTCTTCTCCATCACCAAATTTTAGGTAACTTCTTCACTAAGAAACTAAATCAAAAGACTATTAATTAATGACACATATTTCATATACGTTGGTAATAATTAAAAATTATATAGCGATGCTCGATAGTATATTTATTCAGCATATTCACATTGTATTTTGGTATAATAGATGTAAACAATTTCAGTAGTTTTCTTCTTCTCTATCACAAAATTTAAGGTTTCTTCATCACTAAGAAACTAAGTTAAAAAAAATTATAATTAATGACACATATTTCATATACATTGGTAATAATTAAAATTATATAATATGAGCTCGATAGTAATTTTATTCACCACATTCATATTGTATTATGTTATAATAGATGTAAACAATTTCAATCTTTTTCTCTTCTCCTTCACAAAATTTTAGGTAACTTCTCACTAAGAAACTAAATCAAAAGACTATTAATTAATGACACATATTTCATATACATTGGTAATAATTAAAATTATATAACGATGCATCGATAGTATCTTTATTCAGCGTATTCACATTGTATTATGGTATAATAAATGTAAACAATTTCAATATTTTTCTTCTTTTCCATCACCAAATTTTAGGTAACTACTTCACTAAGAAACTAAATCAAAAGACTAATAAATTAATGACACATATTTCATATACATTGGTAATAATTAAAATTATATAACGATGATCGATAGTATATTTATTTCAGATTATTAAATTGTATAGTGGTATAATAGATGTAAACAATTTCAACATTTTTCTTCTTTTCCATCACCAAATTTTAGGTTTCTTCCTCACTAAGAAACTAAAGTTAAAAGACTATTAATTAATGACACATATTTCATATACGTTGCTAATAATTAAAATTATATAATGAGGCTCGATAGTATATTTATTAACCATATTAATATTGTATTATGGTATAATAGATGTAAACAATTTCAATATTTTTCTTCTTCTCCATCACCAAATTTTAGGTTATTTCATCACTAAGAAACTAAGTTAAAAGACTATTAATTAATGACCTCTATTTCATATGCATGGGTAAATTAATTAAAAATATATAACAAACGCTCGTTGATATTATTTATTCAGCATATTCACATTGTATTATGGTATAATAGATGTAAACAATTTCAATATTTTTCTTTTTCGCCATCACCAAATTTTAGGTAACTTCTTCACTAAGAAACTAAATCAAAAGACTATTAATTAATGACACATATTTCATATACATTGGTAATAATTAAAATTATATAGCGATGCTCGATAGTATATTTATTCAGCATATTCACATTGTATTTTGGTATAATAGATGTAAACAATTTTCAATAGTTTTCTTCTTCTCTATCACAAAATTTTAGGTTTCTTCATCACTAAGAAACTAAGTTAAAAAAATATTAATTAATGACACATATTTCATATACATTGGTAATAATTAAAATTATATAATGAGGCTCGATAGTAATTTTATTCACCACATTCATATTGTATTATGTTATAATAGATGTAAACAATTTCAATATTTTTCTTCTTCTCCATCACAAAATTTTAGGTAACTTCTTCTACTAAGAAACTAAATCAAAAGGACTACTTAATTAATGACACATATTTCATATACATTGGTAATAATTAAAATTATATAACGATGGCTCGATAGTATATTTATTCAGCCGTATTCACATTGTATTATGGTATAATAGATGTAAACAATTTCAATACTTTTCTTCTTCTCCATCACCAATTTTAGGTAACTACTTCACTAAGGAAACTAAATAGAAAGACTATTAATTAATGGACACATATTTCATATACATTGGGTAATAATTAAAATTATATAACGATGATCGATAGTATATTTATTCATATTATTTAAATTGTATAGTGGTATAATAGATGTAAACAATTTCAATATTTTTCTTCTTTTCCATCACCAAATTTTAGGTTTCTTCCTCACTAAGAAACTATGTTAAAAGACTATTAATTAATGACACAATTTCATATACGTTGCTAATAATTAATAAGATATAATGAGGCTCGATAGTATATTTATTCACCATATTCATATTGTATTATGGTATAATAGATGTAAACAATTTCAATATTTTTCTTCTTCTCCATCACCAAATTTTAGGTTACTTCATCACTAAGAAACTAAGTTAAAAGACTATTAATTAGTGACCTCTATTCATATGCATTGGTATAATTAAAAATATATAACAACGCTCGTTAATATATTTATTCAGCATATTCACATTTTATTAATGGTATAATAGTTGTAAACAATTTCAATACTTTTCTTCTTCTCCATCACCAAATTTTAGGTAACTACTCTCACTAAGAAACTAAATAGAAAGACTATTAATTAATGACACATATTTCATATACATTGGTAATAATTAAAATTATATAACGATGATCGATAGTATATTTATTCATATTATTTAAATTGTATAGTGGTATAATAGATGTAAACATTTTCAATATTTTTCTCTTTTCCATCACCAAATTTTAGGTTTCTTCCTCACTAAGAAACTATGTTAAAAGACTATTAATTAATGACACCATATTTCATATACGTTGCTAATAATTAATAAGATATAATGAGGCTTGATAGTATATTTATTCACCATATTCATATTGTATTATGGTATAATAGATGTAAACCAATTTCAATATTTTTCTTCTTCTCCATCACCAAATTTTAGGTTACTTCATCACTAAGAAACTAAGTAAAAGACTATTAATTAATGACACATACTTCATATGCGTTGGTAATAATTAAAAATATATAACAACGCTCGTTAATATATTTATTCAGCATATTCACAATTTTATTATGGTATAATAGATGTAAACAATTTCATATATTTTTCTTCTTTTGCATCACCAAATTTTAGGTAACTACTTCACTAAGAAACTAACTCAAAAGACTATTAATTAATGACACATATTTCATATACATTGGTAATAATTCAAATTATATAACGATGCTCGATATTATATTTATTCAGATTATTTACATTGTATTGTGGTATAATAGATGTAAACAATTTCAATATTTTTCTTCTTTTCCATCACCAAATTTTAGGTTTCTTCATCACTAAGAAACTAAGGTTAAAAGACTATTAATTAATGACACATATTTCATATACGTTGCTAATAATTAAAATTATATAATGAGGCTCGATAGTATATTTATTCACCATATTAATAATTGTATTATGGTATAATAGATGTAAACAATTTCAATATTTTTCTTCTTCTCCATCACCAAATTTTAGGGTAACTTCTTCACTAAGAAACTAAATCAAAAGACTATTAATTAATGACACATATTTCATATACGTTGGTAATAATTAAAATTATATAGCGATGCTCGATAGTATATTTATTCAGCATATTCACATGTATTTTCGGTATAATAGATGTAAACAATTTCAGTAGTTTTCTTCGTCTCTATCACAAAATTTAAGGTTTCTTCATCACTAAGAAACTAAGTTAAAAAAATTATAATTAATGACACATATTTCATATACATTGGGTAATAATTAAAATTATATAATGAGGCTCGATAGTAATTTTATTCACCACATTCATATTGTATTATGTTATAATAGATGTAAACAATTTCAATCTTTTCTTCTTCTCTCCTTCACAAAATTTTAGGTAACTTCTTCACTAAGAAACTAAATCAAAAGACTATTAATTAATGACACATATTTCATATACATTGGTAATAATTAAAACTTATATAACGATGCTCGATAGTATATTTATTCAGCGTATTCACATTGTATTATGGTATAATAGATGTAAACAATTTCAATACTTTTCTTCTTCTCCATCACCAAATTTTAGGTAACTACTTCACTAAGAAACTAAATAGAAAGACTATTAATTAATGACACATTTTTCATATACATTGGTAATAATTAAAAATTATATAACGATGATCGATAGATATTTATTCATATTATTTAAATTGTATAGTGGTATATAGATGTAAACAATTTCAACATTTTTCTTCTTTCCATCACCAAATTTTAGGTTCTTCCTCACTAAGAAACTAAGTTAAAAGACTATTAATTAATGACACATATTTCATATACGTTGCTAATAATTAAAATTATATAATGAGGCTCGATAGTATATTTATTCACCATATTAATATTGTATTATGGTATAATAGATGTAAACAATTTCAATATTTTTCTTCTTCTCCATCACCAAATTTTAGGTAACTTCTTCACTAAGAAACTAAATCAAAAGACTATTAATTAATGACACATATTTCATATACGTTGGTAATAATTAAAATTATATAGCGATGCTCGATAGTATATTTATTCAGCATATTCACATTGTATTTTGGTATAATAGATGTAAACAATGTCAGTAGTTTTCTTCTTCTCTATCACAAAATTAAGGTTTCTTCATCACTAAGAAAACTAAGTTAAAAAAATTATAATTAATGACACATATTTCATATACATTGGTAATAATTAAAATTATATAATGAGGCTCGATAGTAATTTTATTCACCACATTCATATTGTATTATGTTATAATAGATGTAAACTATTTCAATCTTTTTCTTCTTCTCCTTCACAAATTTTAGGTAACTTATTCACTAGAAACTAAATCAAATAGACTATTAATTAATGACACATATTTCATATACATTGGTAATAATTAAAATTATATAACGATGCTCGATAGTATATTTATTCAGCGTATTCACATTGTATTATGGTATAATAGATGTAAACAATTTCAATACTTTTCTTCTTCTCCATCACCAAATTTTAGGTAACTACTTCACTAAGAAACTAAATAGAAAGACTATTAATTAATGACACATATTTCATATACATTGGTAATAATTAAAATTATATAACGATGATCGATAGTATATTTATTCATATTATTAAATTGTATAGTGGTATAATAGATGTAAACAATTTCAACATTTTTCTTCTTTTCCATCACCAAATTTTAGGTTTCTTCCTCACTAGAAACTAAGTTAAAAGACTATTAATTAATGACACATATTTCATATACGTTGCTAATAATTAAATTATATAATGAGGCTCGATAGTATATTTATTAACCATATTAATATTGTATTATGGTATAATAGATGTAAAACAGATTTCAATATTTGTCTTCTTCTCCATCACCAAATTTTAGGTTATTTCATCACTAAGAAACTAAGTTAAAAGACTATTAATTAATGACCTCTATTTCATATGCATGGGTAATTATTAAAAATATATAACAACGCTCGTTGATATATTTATTCAGCATATTCACATTGTATT
>CATIWC010003383.1:5000-20000 GCA_948472305.1 Vicia faba
CTTAGTTTGTCTTGTATACCTCTTTCTGCCTAAGCTAAGCCTGCAAATCCCACACTTCTCCCTCTCTTTTTCTCTCTCAGAATGGCTTTGACAAAAGAGTGATAAGCTGTCTATTTTCTGAAAATGTAGTGGCTGAAAAATGATGAAAGAAAAAAGGAATTTTGTTGCTTGCAAGAATAGTCAAACTGCATATTTGCTTTTAATCCAAATGTTGTTTGCTTCTTGATGTGTAGGCCACGTTAAAAGGGGCATGCTTGCATATGGTTACTACATATTTGTTGCTTATGCTGTATGCTTTGAAATTATATTTGGGATTAAAAACTAATGGGATTAGCTTAAGTATGCAGTTTTTTTGGAAAATAATTTATGCATATGCTTTGAAATCCTTTTCCTTTTTTTTGTGAACCGGGAGTAATCCCGTGATTTGCAAAAAAATAATAACTGATTCCGGCCATTACATTTAATGATGAACATTAAAATTTATTTTCTGCATTTAATTATTTATTTGAATTCTAATTCTTTTCTTTTAATTGTGCAGGTAAAATTAAATGAGCGGACACGCATTGGATTGGAAGCTTTAGAATTAAGATAGACTAGTTTTTTTTTATCTCATTTTAATTTTGTCAATTCATTATTGTAATTTACTGTAATATATACAATATTTACAAAATAACTTGTACCAAAAAAAATGAATAAAAGAAACTATTTGTCCATTAATTCTTCTTCTTTATTTATTTATCGTTTATTATTTTATCCAAACGAATAATAATTGAAAACAAATCTCCAATTACCTACATTCAAAATAATAAACAGATAAATAATAATTATCATTGACCAACTAATACCTTCGATTATTTAATCCATCATTCTCAACTAAATTATAATAATTAAAATAGGATTTCAATTATTTAACCTAGAACGACGAACGATTAAACAGTCGTTATTGACCAATGAATTTCCTCAAATGCTTATTTATATTATTCATAACCTTCAAATTATAGAATAACTAAGAATAAATTCTAGTTACTTAAATTTAAAAATAATGAGTAAATAAATAAAACGTCCGCACAATTAATGCGCCTCTTCTCTGATGTTCATTTTATTATCCCTACATCTTTAAACTAAATAATAATCAAAAAATGAATTTCAATTATTCAAGTTTTAGATAATAGATAATTAATAAACATCATTTTTGCACGAATCGATTAAATGATTCAATGTTCAGCATAAATAGCTCTTGGCCCGAAAAAGTCATGAAATTTAAAATCGATGGATCAAAACAAATGTAATGTAAAGATGCAGATAGGAGATGACGTCTTAGGTCAAAATTTGGGGTACAACAGCTGCCCCTATTTAAGTTTCTTCTATCCGGAGATATGAAGATTAAAATCTTCGTGTCGACGAGATTGAAGGTACTTAAATACATAACTACGCAAATTTTGTCCTAAGATGCCGTCGTCACGTCTGGTATGAATGCAGCGATCTAACTCACAGAGAAAGATACTGTGAAACGAGACAATGTTGAGGGAATCGAACGTCAACAAAACACAAAGACATGAATTATGCGCTACTGGGAGAACGAGCTATCGACTTCAAACGACAGACTCCTGACAGCGAATAAAACTGAGGGAATACGACCTCTAACCCTAACAAAGAGAGCATCTTGCATAGGCCATAACAGATTATTGATCCAAATAGTGAATTCGCAACTCAAGGTCGACGGTAGACAGGGAGTATCGAATTGCTGATAACTGGTTACCGACTTCTGGAGGTGTAGATTCGTACCAGACTTCTCTGCGAGATTTCAGAGGTATACTCATTAATGCTGAGGTGATAAGACTGTAGATACGAAGGTTGTTCAAATAAAGAAAATTGCCAGCTGTTGGCGTCCAAAGAAAATACCGATAACAAACAAGTTGCTCAAATAAAGAAGCCGCCGCTTGCTGTCGTCCAAAGAAAATACCGATAACGAACAAGTTGCTCAAATAAAGAAGCTACCACTTGCTGTCATCCAAAGAAAATAACGATAACGAACAAGTTGCTCAAATAAAGAAGCTGCCGCTTGCTGTCGTCCAAAGAAAATACCGATAACGAACAAGTTGCTCAAATAAAGAAGCTACCACTTGCTGTCGTCCAAAGAAAATAACGTACTGGTAACTCATGAAGAGTTTGCTGCTTGTCGCTTTCAAAAAGAGTAAATGACGCACTAGTAGTTCATGAAGAACTGCTGCTCGGCGCTTCCCAAAAAGGGTAAAATGACGATGACGCACTAGTAGCTCATGAAGAACTGCTGCTCGGCGCTTTCACAAAGTCATAACTGACGCACTAGTAGCTCATGAAGAACTGCTGCTCGGTGCTTTCCAACGGAATAAAATGACGCACTAGTAGCTCGTGAAGAACTGCTGCTTGGCGCTTTCCGAAAGATAAAATAACGCACTAGTAGCTCATGAAGAACTACTGCTCGGCGCTTGTCGAAGATAGTAACGTACAAGTTGCTCGTGAAGAGCTACCGCTTGTCGTTTTCCAACATAATTCAGAGGGAAACTGCGATGATATTGGCAGAGAATAAAATCTTCATCAAAGAGAACCCTGAATCAATCCTTCCCGAGGAGATCACATATTTAAACGTGCGAAATAAATGCACCAACCGTCTAGGTCGCAATTTCACTGGGGAAAAACACTGAGGTAGCCTATGCAAGAGGCAACAACTTCATCCAGGAATAACCAGAGAGAAAAACAGTCAAACAAGACTCCTCCCAATGAGAAAGTAAATCGATTGGGGAAATTATCCTATCGAGAAATGGACAAGGTAAGCTAAATCAAAAATCATCCACGAGGATTAGCTCAGTTGGGGAATTAGAAAGGAGGCGCACTTTATGCTTAAGTTGACACCCTATTTGGAAGGATCAAATACGTTATTTGAAAAAGACACAACTAAGGTGTACGAATTTAATGACATTAACAAATACAACTGTGTGTGCATGATGCGAGTGTGGATGAATAAATGAATGTCATGTATATGCTGACAAAACAGACAGATGGGATATCTTGGAGATAATAAGGTGTCACAGCAACGTAAATGCTCGGCCACTCTTGAAAAGATGGAAGATAAACGGAATACAAAGCAACGTCGGAAGATGTCACGCTACAAGGCCCAAGTCTTCTGAAGAGACGAACAATCAAATCCAATCTTCTAGCACCAATAAACCACTGGCATAAGACGAAGTGTACCGCACTTCAAAATCTCCCAAACAAAGGTAGCTAAAACCACACTTAACTGGAACGACTGGGGAGTCACCAAATTTAGCACCACCATAACCAAGCATGTACACAGCCAACACTTCATGATGATTTTGAAAGAAAACAAATTCATCATGCAAGTATAAATTACTGTACTGTTTTGCATTTCATGGCTTGACCATTTTCGGAACGACTGTTAATATTCCTTTCGTTATTCACGACACATTTTAGAAATAAGAATATTTTAAGTAAATTTGTTTCAAGTATTTCCATAAAATATTAAAATTTTGCCCACAAAAGGTAAATGTTCAAATTTCATTAATAAGATGGTAGTTCGCTAACAATGCGACTCCAACGGTTTACAAAAGTTTGGGGAAATAGTATGTGAAGTAAAAGGTCATACAAAAACAATGATCACTATTCTCCCTAACAACTTTGAATTCCAGAATATGCTCAGATGCCAAGACTGATTTGACCAGAAATTTACTTAAGCGAAATACTTCTTGACTGCATCGGCGTTCAGGGGACGCGGGAGGTCTTCGCCATCCATATTGGCGAGAATCATGGCACCTCCGGAGAAAACTTTCTTAACAACAAACGGTCCTTCATAGTTCGGAGCCCATTTGCCCCTAGAATCGGGTTGGAAAGATAATATCTTCTTGAGCACGAGGTCACCTTCTCTGAACTCGCGCGGCCGAACCTTCTTATCAAAAGCCTTCTTCATTCTTTGCTGATACAACTGACCGTGACACAAAGCTGTTAATCTCTTTTCTTCGATTAAATTCAACTGATCGTACCTACTTTGACACCATTCGGCCTCGGAAAGCTTGGCTTCCATCAACACTCTCAGAGACGGAATCTCAACCTCCACGGGGAGTACTGCTTCCATACCATAAACCAGGGAGAAAGGGGTCACGCCTGTTGAAGTTCGAACCGAAGTACGATACCCGTGTAAAGCAAACGGAAGCATTTCATGCCAGTCCTTATAAGTTACCACCATCTTCTGGACGATCTTCTTGATATTCTTGTTAGCAGCTTCAACAGCCCCATTCATCTTCGGCCTGTAAGGAGAGGAATTATGATGCTCGATTTTGAACTCTTCACAAAGCTCCTTCATCATCTTGTTATTCAAATTCGACCCATTGTCAGTGATGATCTTACTCGGGATACCATACCGACAAATAATCTGATTCTTGATAAATCTGACTACCACCTGTCTGGTTACATTAGCATAAGATGCGGCTTCCACCCACTTAGTAAAATAATCGATCGCTACCAAGATGAAACGATGACCATTTGAAGCTTTAGGTTCAATCATCCCAATCATATCAATGCCCCACATGGAGAAAGGCCAAGGTGAAGATATAACATTGAGGAGGGTCGGCGGTACGTGCATCCTGTCCGCATAAATCTGGCATTTATGACACTTCTTCACATACTTGCAGCAATCAGATTCCATGGTCATCCAGTAGTAACCAGCTCTCAACATCTTTCTAGCCATTGCGTGTCCATTGGCATGAGTGCCAAAGGATCCTTCGTGCACCTCTTGCATCAGCATGTCTGCTTCACGTCTGTCTACACATCTGAGCAAGACCATGTCGTAATTCCTCTTATACAACACTTCTTCATTGAGAAAGAAACTGCTTGCTAATCTTCTCAACGTCTTCTTATCCTTATTGGATGCCCCTGGCGGGTACTCTCGAGTTTGAAGAACACGTTTGATGTCATAGAACCAAGGTTTGTCGTCGGTGACCTCTTCTACTGCGAACACATGAGCAGGTCGGTCAAGGCGCGTAACTCGGATTGTAGGCACGTCGTTCCAATCATTCACTTGAAACATTGAAGACAAAGTAGCCAAAGCATCAGCCATTTGATTCTCGTCCCTAGGGATGTGATGTAATTCCACCTGGTTGAAGAAGGTTAACAACCTTCTAGCATAGTCTCTGTAAGGGATCAAACCAGGATGGCGAGTTTCCCATTCTCCTTTGATTTGATTAATCACTAGTGCCGAATCTCCATAAATATCCAGAATCTTAATCCTCAAGTCCACTGCTTCTTCGAGACCCATAATACACGCTTCATACTCCGCCATGTTGTTCGTACAGTCAAACTTCAGCCTTGCCGTGAACGGGATATGAGTACCTCGGGGGGTAACGATGATTGCCCCAATTCCATTTCCATAGGAATTCACAGCTCCGTCAAATATCAAACCCCATCGGGATTCAGGATCAGGTCCTTCTTCAGGTAACGGCTCTTCACAGTCTTTAGCTTTCAAGTACATAACATCTTCATCGGGGAAGTCAAACTTGACGGATTGATAGTCGTCAATTGGTTGGTGAGCCAAATGATCGGCCAAAACACTCCCTTTGATCGCTTTCTGAGTGTGATACTCAATGTCATATTCAGACAACAACATCTGCCAACGGGCTATTCTTCCAGATAAGGCGGGCTTCTCAAAGATATACTTGATTGGGTCCATTTTGGAGATCAACCAAGTAGTGTGATTAATCATATACTGGCGCAGACGGCGAGCAGCCCAGGCTAAAGCACAACAGGTTTTCTCAAGCAATGAATAACGAGACTCACAGTCTGTGAATTTCTTACTCAGATAATATACAGCGTGCTCCTTTCTTCCAGTCTCGTCCTGCTGACCAAGCACACATCCCATGGAATCCTCTAAGATGGTCAAATACATAATCAAGGGCCTTCCTTCCACCGGAGGAATCAAAATGGGAGGCTCGAGCAAATATTCTTTGATACTATCGAAAGCTTTCTGACAATCCTCTGTCCACACACATCCTTGGTTCTTGCGGAGAAGCTTGAAAATTGGCCCACAAGTAGCAGTCATGTGAGATATGAACCTAGAAATGTAATTCAATCTCCCAAGGAATCCTCTTACTTGTTTTTCCGTCTTGGGTGCGGGCATTTCCCGAATAGCTTTGACTTTATCGGGATCTACTTCAATACCTTTCTGACTGACAATGAAACCTAAAAGTCTTCCTGAACGAACGCCAAAAGTGCACTTATTGGGATTCAGACGGAGTTTGTACTTTCTCAGACGCTGGAATAGCTTTAACAAATGCTCTAGGTGATCTTCTTCAGTCTGTGATTTGGCAATCATATCATCCACATACACTTCGATCTCCTTATGCATCATGTCGTGGAACAAAGCAGTCATGGCCCTTTGGTACGTTGCACCAGCATTCCTCAAACCAAACGGCATAACTCGATAACAGAAAGTTCCCCACGGTGTAATGAAAGCGGTCTTTTCCATATCTTCCGGTGCCATCTTGATTTGGTTGTAACCAGAGAAACCATCCATGAAAGAAAAGACTTTGAACTTGGCAGTACTGTCGACCAATACATCAATATGAGGTAATGGGAAATCATCTTTCGGACTAGCTCTGTTCAGATCTCTGTAGTCTACACACATCTGAACCTTGCCATCCTTCTTAGCAACAGGCACGATGTTGGCTAACCATTGAGGATAGACCGACGTCACAAGAAAACCTGCGTTGATCTGCTTCTGAACTTCTTCTTTAATCTTATCGGCCATGTCAGGACGAGTCCTTCTCAACTTCTGTTTGATCGGTGGACACTCAGGTCTCAACGGTAAACGATGCTCCACAATGTCGTTGTCCAACCCTGGCATATCTTGGTAAGACCACGCAAACACATCAACATACTCTCTGAGAAGCTCCAACATCTTCTCCTTAACTTCCGGGATAAGCAAAGCTCCGACTTTGACTTCCTTTCTAACTTCTTCATCACCCAAATTGACCAACTCTACAGGTTCTTCAAATGGTTGAATGACCTTCTCATCTTGCTCGATTAAACGGGAAATCTCAACAGGAACCTCTTCATCATCCTTTCCTTCGGCTCTGAACACAGGGAATTCAAAGTTGGGAGAGGGCATAGGATCATTGTTTTCGATGGTTAAGTCATGAAGTAATCTGCACACATGATTATGCTTTATTTTAGAAATCGATTTGTGCAGATAAAACAAAATGCTCTTAATCAATTTTCACTATTATTTCCCGAAAAATGAAAAATAAAACAGCAGCGGACAAAATAACATTTTTATTCATTAAAGAGGAAATACTTGAAACAACAAGCCCAGACATTTCTCTTTTGCCTTGGGCAGAGCAAAAGGAGTTATTTTTCATAGCCCGACACAAAATACGTTTCGCCTTGGGCAGAGCGATTTTTTTTAAAGAAAAATGAACAAAACATTACTCGGAAACGTGCATAACCACAGGAATATCAACAGCTATCCAGTTTTGGCAAGCCAATCCAGGCGTCACAAACACGGGCAAATCATCCTCGGAATCATCATCTATGACAGCATCAACCTCAGGATGCACAAACCCTGCACTCCGAAAGACCTCTTGAATTGGACGAACAACCACCTCTTCCTTGACCCTTGCAGCTATTGGATGAAAACCCAAACCTTCCCCAGACTTGTTCTCGGGTAACGTCAACACCTGGCCCCATCCTTCGGCCGAACCACTCTCCACTACTCGCCGTGCATCCTCAAAAGAAGAGATGGATGCCCCCTGCTTCTTCACGGTATCCTTAGCAACAGATAGGCCCTGAAACTGGGTCCCGACGTCCTCGTCAGCATCAATAAAAGAAAACGATGATAAATGACTTACCACCATGGCCTGCTCTCCCCCAATCATCACTAGTTTCCCATGCCTCACAAATTTTAATCTCTGATGGAGCGTGGAGGTGACTGCCCCGGCATCATGGATCCAGGGACGGCCTAATAAACAACTATAAGCAGCACGGATGTCCATCACTTGGAAAGTGATTTGAAAAGTGTGGGGGCCAATCACTATGGGAAGATCCACTTCACCAATAACTGTCTTCCTGGAACCATCAAAGGCTTTAACAATTACTCCGCTAGGCCTCATAGGAGCACCTGGATATGAAAGTCGAGACAACGTGGTCTTGGGCATCACATTCAATGACGAGCCGGTATCCACTAACACGCTTGATAAGGTATCGTTCCCACAACTTACTGAAATGTGAAGAGCCATATTATGGTTTCTCCCCTCCTCCGGGAGTTCTTCATCACTGAAACCCAAGTTGTTACACGAGGTTATATTCCCCACAATCCCGTCAAACTGATCAACTGTCACATCATGGTCTACGAACGCCTGGTCCAACACTTTCATCAAGGCTTCTCTGTGTGCCCCAGAATCTCTCAATAAGGCAAGCAAGGAAATCTTGGAAGGTGTTTGCAGAAGCTGGTCCACAATTTTATACTCGCTTCTTTTGATAAGCTTTAAGATTTCATCTTCTTCAGGGTGAGGGATAGGTTCACTGGATCGACCTACCTCAACCCTTGGTTCATTTCTTACAGGGATCTCCGCCGGCATGGGCCTCCTTACTTGAACTTCTGGTCTTCTTGTCGGTATCGCGGCAAAAACACGCCCACTTCTTGTCACTCTACTTACATCGGCAATATTAACGAAAGACGGTCTAGTTGGGATGGGGATCTCTACCCCGTTCTCGATCATGGTGGCGTTATACTTGTACGGCACGGCTTGGTCTGAGCTATAAGGCACAGGGCCAGGTGGGTAAATAATCAAAGGCTCAGCAGACGCAGTCTGGCTGTTGTAAGCAATCTCTACTGATTCTGGCAAATTAAACTGTGGGGTTATCACATTCACTTCATCTTCAGGATTTCGGTCATAGGTAATAGTAATAATTCTCTGATCTAGCAACTTCTGAATGTCCTCCTTCACAATAGGACAATCCTCTTCTCTTGAACAAAACTGGCAAACGTCATAGTCATGTTGGTGCCTAACAAAGGCAAGTCTTCTCAAACTTTGGTGTAACCTGATCAACGATTCTCTGATGTGCTCGACTTGGAAAACTCGGAACTTCCCCGGGCAACCCTCCACCATATTCACAGAAGCTGCCCCATGTCGGGGCAAAGGGTTATCTCTGACATTTGGATTCACATCCTTAAAAGACAAGATGCCATGCTTAATTAATCTCTGCACATCCGCCTTCAACGCAAAGCAATTCTCAAGGTTGTGCCCCGGTGACCCTTGATGATATTCACAGAATTGATCCGCCTTGTACCACGGAGAAGCACTGTTCGGTGCGACAGGAGGTGGTTTTGTTGTGATGAGATTCTTTCTAATGAGAGCGGGAAACAATTCAGTGTACGTCATAGGAATGGCATCAAACTGCGGCTTCCTGGGCGAACGGTTCTGATTGTTGAGCGGATAGGCCTGTTGTCGAGGCTGCTGTTGAAAAGGTCGTTGTTGAGGTGGCGGAATCTGATGAGATGGGGCTACCAAAGCTGGGCGGACAGCCGGAGTGACTGCCGCGACGTGAGAGTAGCCTCTCCTAGGCCTACCTGGAAACAAAGCACTAACATCCTGTTCTTTCCTCTTCGGGAAAACACCTCCGAACTTCTTCACACTGCTGGACGTACTCCCTTCTTTAATCAAACGTCCTTCACGAATTCCTTCCTCTAATCGCATACCCATGCTCACCATCTCGGTAAAGTCACTGGGCGCGCTGGCTATCATCCTCTCATAGTAAAAGGATCCCAAAGTCTTCAAAAATATCTTAGTCATCTCTTTCTCCTCCAGAGGTGGATGGATCTGAGCAGCAATTTCACGCCACCTCTGGGCGTACTCCTTAAAAGATTCTCGGTCTCTTTGCGACATTGCCCGGAGTTGATCCCTGTCCGGCGCCATGTCAACATTATACTTGTACTGATGGACAAAGGCTTCACTGAGATCGTTAAAATTGCGGATTCGAATGCTGTCCAATCCCATATACCACTTCAAGGCAGCACCCGTCAAACTATCTTGAAAATAATGAATCAATAAATCATGATTATCAGAATACGTGGACATCTTCCTCACGTACATTGTCAAATGGCTTCTAGGACACGAATCCCCCTTGTATCTTTCAAAGTATGGTGTTTTGAACTTCGCCGGAATCTTGACATTCGGAACCAAACAAAGATCATGTGTGCTCTTCCCAAACAGATCCTTCCCCTTCAAGGCTCTAAGCTCTTTCTGCATTTCCTGGAACTGATCCTGAAATTCCTCCATTCTATCAAAAAGGCCCATACTTTCAGCAGGTTCGGCAGGATAAACTGGTTCGTTCAAGTATGGCACTGAGTGGACCACAGGAGCAACGGTCGTCATGACTGGTTGCGGAAAAGGTGTTACAGACGGAATTACTGGCGGCAGTGCAGTCGTTTCCGGTCGAGGAAGAGACAAAGCAGGCTGAAATATAGGTTGGGCGGTAGGCTGACACCCCTCTGGCATAAAGTTGTAAGGCATTCCCCAAGGAAAACCTTTCGGCATCTGATGCTGGATCGGAGAGTTGATTTGAGTTGCGGAGGCAGGAGCGATAACAATCTCGGAAACCACTGGAGTTGAAGTCTGAATCTCGGCAGCCGTAGTCGATGGCTGATTCTGAACAGCCACCAAACTTTCCACCAATGCTGTTAACTTTTCCATCTCGGCACGAAGCGTAGCAACTTCCCCACGAAGCTCGTGATTTTCCTGTTCCAAATCTTCCATCCTTTTCTGACGACTGGCCCGAGTGTCGTGTTGGTGAGACAGCTTGGCAACCTTCGGTGGAAAAAAGAACAAGAATGAGACTCTAGAAAACATGCGATGTGGAATGTGAAATGATGCATGATGGTGATGCAAATGATGACTCATTTTAAAAGTTTTTCAAGGAACTTTTAGTAACTTTGCACACATCAATGGTAAAGGAATTTGGAATAACAAAAACTCAATCCGTTAATCGAAAGCGATAAATTACAACTTACAATTTGGAATAGTAAATTACAACCTTGGAATAACAAGTCCACTAATGAAAGCAATAAATTACAACTTGCAACCTGAAAACCATAATAACGTGATAAATTACATTTTAAAGCATGAAGCAGTAAATTACAACTTGGAGCATGAAGCCCGAAATAAGACCATAAGTTACAACTTCGGAGCATGAAGCCCTTAAGAAAACAATAAATTACAACTTCGGAGCATGAAGCCCTTTTACATAGTTTCATAAAATGACATCAATAAAATAAATTAAAGCTAAAGCTCACTCAGAATCCTCAGATGACGGACCAAACACCAGCTGTAGTCGGAGCTTCTTGATCTTTTCTTCATAAAAGTCTTCCAAATCTTTCTTTTCCGCTATCAGTCGATCGATGATTTCTTCTTGTGGATTAGGAACGAGAGCCACGTTTACTGAACATTCCCTTTTTCTCTTCCTTTCACTCGCGTATTTCTTCAACAAAGCATCCTTCTGGCGAAGTTTCTCATCGTGGTCAACGAACCGGCCGTCTTGAATAAGCAACAACTCCTTCTTTTCTTTCAGCTGTCGAGTCAGGACTCGATTCTCGTATTCGGACATATGGTACTTTTCCTTCCAAGCATCCCTCTCGGACTTCATCCTAGCCAGGTTCCCTTGATATTCTCCTACATCTGCGATTGGGATAGCAACTGATGATGGTGCGATGGCAGGGAACAAAGGTTTCTCAAGTTTATATGGCATCTTGAGAGCACAAGCCCTAGCACGGACCCACTGTAGGTAAGGTTCCAAAGAGACGGCACCTCTATGTCCCAGCATATCTCTCCCTTTCTTGTGGATATGGCGCCAAGCTCCTTCAATCTCTCTCCTAGCAGTTTGATGATCTTGTCCTTCCTGAAGAAAGAAACCACTCACATGGATACTGTTCGGCTTATCTCTCATCGGGTACCCGAACTGACGACGCGCTAGAACAGGGTTGTAGTTGATTCCACCCCTCGTACCAAGAAGAGGTACATTGGGAAAAGCACCACAACTGTCAATGATCTCCACGTCATGGTAAACTCGATTGTACCAGTCAATATCGAAATGAGTGAGAGCCATAATCTTTGGCGCCCACCGCGGTTCCTTCTCAAGATCCCAGAAAGCATCGGACCCAGGTAAATGCGAGACGTACCACTGATACAGCAACGGTACGCAACAAATAATCATTCCTCCTTGACGAGAGTTTCGAAGATGGATAGAGTAATACGTGTCCCCTAGCAGCGTAGGGACCGGATTTCCAATCAGGAAAACTCTGATGACATTGACATCCACAAATTTATCAATGTTAGGGAATAAGAAAAGACCATACGCGAGTAAAGCAAACACGTCCTCGAAGGCAACGGTATCCTTTGTATCAGCAAAATGACGAGCTTTCTTCAACAGAAACTGAGCCGGCAAACCCCGGATTCCTCCTTTCGTAGTCATATTCTCTTCTATCTCTGACTTCTTCAGATGGGTGATGGCTGCTATCTCATGAGATTTAGGCTCCTCTTCTAACCCAGAAAAAGGAACACGGTCGACGATCGGCAAACCGAGAATATAAGAGTACTCCTCTAAAGTAGGCATCAACTGATAATCCGGGAAGGTGAAACATCGGTATAGGGGATCATAGAACTGAACCAACGTGTTGAGGATGCCTTTCTTCATCTTGCGCTTCATGAGCGGTACGATGGACCCATATTTCTTCTGAAAATCTGTCGGACTCTCTATCTTCGGAATCAAACTCTTCAGCTCTTCAATTTCAGGCTCTTTGAAGCTGAAGCTTCGAGTATTTCTCCTTCCAAGTTCCATAGTACCCTAAGACGTTTGCAAAAATCATTCCAAAGTTCCTTGAAAAACGAGTTTTTACAAAGATGTTGATGAATGCATGAATGAATGATAATGCGACAGTCACACACAAGTTTGCAAACATGGGGTTTAAAGGTTCAAAGTTCAGCATGGAGTCGAGGGTAAAGCCCACCCAAAGGTATGTACTAATGTTTCGATCACACCTGTAAGACAAGGTTCTAAGAGTTCCCAGAGTCTGCATCCCTCTTTCGGATATTACCAACGTCTTGATTACTCAATAATTAGCAATATTCTCAAGAGAAACTCGTCCGAGCGTAGCATCGCGTAACAACTACTTCCGAATTACTCCGTGGTAGTCTCCGCGCTACACCTAAAAGGCCAAGATGGGTTAGGGTTCTACGGTCCTCAACTTCTCGGGCTCCTAGGTCGAAAATAATAATGTCTTCCCGATTACTCGGTAAACAAATATTAAGTTCAAGAGGGCCTTCCATTGAGTGGGGGATCTCATGCCTCCTTCTTCGGGATTACTCCCTCAAAGTTAACATGACTATACCGCCCGTCCTATTCCTTAGGTGTTACTTAATCCGGGTATGGGATTCGTCCTTCAAAAAAACCCAAACACCCCAATTTAAACATATAATCAAGCAAATCAAATAATAGTAAAACAGATAAGACAAATTAGGCTTAACCCACTTAGGGATGGACCAGCAAGAGGTCAATCTTTCCCCAGCAGAGTCGCCAATTCTGTAGCGATAAAAAATGTAGCGGGGTAAATCGGAGATCGAATTATTGATTAATTCGTCTCACAAAAGCAAGAGTCGCCACCGCGCTTTATTGTTTCCAAAGGGAAAGGGAAGAGAGCGAAATAAAACCCTAAATATGCAATGTAACTAAAGATACAAATGCAAAGCGTTTTTGAAAAGAGATCTTATGGTTCGGGGGTTGGTTATACAATGGGAAGGTATTAGCACCCAATGCATCTATAGTACTCTATAGGAACCTTTTGAAATATCTGTTTTGTTTAAAATTGATCGCTCGATTGAAAATAAATCATTTTTGGCCGAAAAAGGGATACGGATGGGTTTTTGAAAATACAACGACCTAATGTCGAAGTTTTGGCTTAAAAGGTGTGAGTCTTGAAAAGGTTGAAATTTTGAAGAAAGGTGAATATTTGAGGAAAATTAACCTAAGTTTTTAATGAATGAGAGTATTAGCTCGATCGTTTTTTGAGGACATGAAGTCAACAAAAATTAGGCTATTCCCTTTGGATTGGTGCAAATTGAATAAACAAGTACAATGGAATAATTGACAGAAAATGATGCACAACAGTTAAATAGAACATGCATTTTTTATATGATTTTTTGTTTAATAGGCGAAAAGAAAAAGTTTAATTGATTTTCACTTTTTTACGCATTTTTTAATGATAAAAGGGTAACGAGAATTAAGAGAAATGTTTTTTTTTTATTTTTTATATGTTTCTATTTTTTATGTTTTTATTATATTGGTGTTTAATCAAAATGGGGGGAGTAAATTAAAGAAAAATAGGATGTCTTTTAGTTTTCTCATTTTTACATGTTTTTTAGAGATATTAAATATTTTCTTTGAATTAAATCAAACCATGAATTTAAAATGAATTAGAAATAAGGAAGGTTAAGGTTATTTAAAACTTAAATTTAAACTGAATGATATTGGATAAAATATTTATTTGTCTAAATAAAACTATATTTATTCCTAAGAAACTAACTAATCAAAATTAAATAAATTAAGAAAAAAAAAGAAATAAAATTAAACTAATAATCTATAAAGAAAAAGGGTGTGAATTAGTGAAGAGAATGGGCTGGATGGTTGGGATAAAGCCCAAGCGTGAGGAAGACAGGGGGGGGGGGTGTACAAATTCGTGGGCTTAAGGGTCCAAGGGATTAAATTGTGATTAGGGTTGTGTTTGTTTGTACAAAGGGATTTAGGGTTGGCTTAAGGCAGAACGGCGCCTCTCTTCACGATCTTCATCTCTCTCGCGCAGCTTCTTCGTTTTCTTTGCCTCCAATGTCGATGCTTCCTTGTTCCGGCCACCCACACCAAGCTTCTCTTCCCTCCATTGTTGACGCGGCGGCTTTAAGCGGAGAC